>CAJHQP010005406.1:0-46376 GCA_905132765.1 Moricandia arvensis
GCGACAGAGAAGATCAAGCGAAGGAAAGAGATGGGGTTTGATGTATGTAAGTATGTTGAGACTTCCTAGAGCAGATTGGGGATCGTTAACCCTATTCAATGGCCTCAGGTTCGCAAAAGGCAACGACATGTACTCAACACGGAGCCTCTGAAACTTCTCTCCGCCGTGTATTCCATAATCCACCATGTTGATTCGATTTCAGACATGGCCAAGAAACCTGCCAACAAAGGTATATCAAATCTCTAGCTCTCCTAGAATATATATTGTTTCTAGTATAAAGAATCTTACGATTTGCCTTTAGATCCATTTTCTTATGGTTGATACTGATCGTTGTTCTGATTTGTAAGGAGGCATTCTAATGAATAGGGTGAAGCAGTGAACTTGAATACAGTTTAAAAAAGGTAAGGTACAACAACTAATTGAGTAGTTGGGATACACGGATTAATATTTTTACATAGTATTGTAAGCGAATACTATATAGTTATACCGGGTAAAACTTAAACTATCCAGTTATATTATCTTTTACTGAGATTTTTAATGTTTGTGATCTCCAAATTTAAATCGGCAATGGAGTTATCCGGAGAAAAAATACATTAAAATAGATATAAATTTTAATTATCGGATATAACATACTTAATCCGGATAGCATGTGTGATCACTTAATATATCGTCCAAAATATAAAAGAAAATATAATGTTGAACTATATCATGTACGATCAAATTGAGTTACTGAAATATATAGGAACAATGTTTATTGTTGTCTTATAACCGGATATTAATAGTTACGCTAGATAAAATTTATAGTGAAATTGTCAAAAATATTATTTTTTTGGTATCACTTTTAATGTTTATCTTAATTAGTTTTTTAAGAGAAAAAAAACACATTTATAATCTTTGGGTTAATTAATCTAAGACTTAAGGTTTAGAGTTGAAAGGTGGTAGGATTTACGAATGTAGAATTTAAGATTCTAATTAATTTAAATAAAAATTGTTTTTAAAAATGATATTTATAAAAATATATTTTAAATGAAGGTAAAAATTAAAAGTGATATAAATAATGTAGTAATCACGAAAATTCCCCAAATTTATAATTGTGAGTAATAGAATTCAAATGCCAGAGACCCGACTCACTCAACCTTGAGGAAACCAAATATACAAAATAAGATCACTTTTTAATTGTTAGAATCTGAATATCTAATGTAGTCAGAATTGAAAAAACCAGAAATTTCACATATATCTGAGGAGGGAAACATGCGATGGGATGGTGGCTTCCGCAAAACAAGCTTGCGAAGTCGGTTAGAAGGGACACGGCGGTAGGATACTGCTAATAACTGAAAATTCAAAATTGTATATGGAGTATTTGTTGAAGTTGCAATTTATAATTCAAAAAAATGAGAGTAACTGATGTAATCATGTATATGCAACACTTTTGTAGTTGCTTTGGAACTATTGAGATTGAGACTTTGAGGTTATACAAAGTTGTAGCATCAAAACATAACGGTTATTTGATGTTTTATTCAATATTTTAAAATTATGACTGGTTGTATGTTGTTGACTAAATTATTTAAACTAAATTGCATATGAAAAGATTTTATAATATATCTGGATAAATAAAGGGGAATTTTCAAAAATATCACTTTCCTTATCACTTTTCATTTTTATCTTCATTAAAAAGATATTTTCAAAAATATCACTTTTTTAAGGGGCAAATTTTTTTTAAAATTAATTAGAATCGTAAATTTTAAGTTCCTAAACTCTACCCCCACCCTACATCACCTCTTAACTCTAAACTCTAAGTCTTAAATTAATTAACCTAAGGGTTATAAGTGTGTTTTTTCCTTTTAAAAATAAAGGTAAAAGTGATTAAAGTATTTTTGAAAAATGGTATAAAGAAAGTGGTATTTGACAATTTCTCATAAATAAAAACTAAGCCGGTGAAATTGAAATATATATAGTAATGATTTTTTTATATAATCGTATACTATTTTAGTTGGTTAGTATTACCAAATATACAATAAGCTATTTGGTTAAATATATATAAGACAAGTTTGTGGTTTTCATGTAAATCTATTTATTTATTCGTGTGATATGGTGCATTTTTAAGTTTTAGTATTCAAAATATATAAGTTATATACTCGAGTATTTTATTTATCCAATTTTGTCAATTAAACTTGTTTATTTTTGTGGACAAAATTAATTATACTAAATTGAATTATTGTAATATATAAGTTAAAACATGATAAAAATAAAAAAATATATATATAATTTTGATTCAAAGAATGGACTGAAACAAGAATAAAGATACTTTCGGTGATGAAACAAAATGAAAAGCTTGGCACGCGCTACAACACAAGATGAATTTAGAGTTTTTATCAATCCCCGAAAAAAATTAATCAACATCCAAATTATAATTGAATCAAGACCGGAAGAGAAATATGCATTATTACCAAAAAATGGAGAAACTTCAGTACGATTGAGAAATTTAGAGTAGATGATTTCATGAGATCTTTCATCATGAAAAAAGAATAAAATTATATTTACGGCAGAGAGATGATTTCCATAGATCAAATCAAGAAAAAAAAAGATAAAAAGAAAAGATAAAAAGAAAAGATAAAGAGTGAGAGATAGCTATAGAAATGTAGAGTTAGCTTTAGTATAGAGATGAATCAAGTGATTTATTTGGTTTTTTTGCAGTTTCAGGAAGATAAAACTTTAAAGTAGATATGCGGTAGATTAATTATGGAAATGAGGTCAGCGAAACTGTAGGTTCAGGTTTGCAGGGGTAAGATAAATTTCTTTTTTTGACATCAAACGACTATTTTATTAATTAAATTTGAGGTAGTATGTGAAATCAGACCGGATAGAACAACCAAAGAAATAAAGATCTTTATGAAATGATCGTGCAGTCTTAGCCAACGCGTCTAAAATTTCATTTTAAGCCCTTGGGGTATGACATATCTCGAAGTCTAGAAAGCATATCAACAACGTTTTTATAGCCTCCAATTCAGTTGCAAAACTTAGCCATGTATACAGTTCCTCTACCATCGCAATAAGATCATTGCAGTCTGTCCCAAAACGCTTGCATGACAAATATTGAAGCATGCTCTCCATCGCCCATCTAAGCGCTTCAAGTTCAGAGTGAAGGGCCGTCTCTCGCCTTCTTAAGTTTCGCATTCCCATAAGCTCAATTTTCTCACTGCCATCTTTCCACACCCATCTACAGCCACTATAATGATCATTGGTGGTCCAAGAACCGTCCACCATACAGATATTCTCCAGACTTATGGTCTTGGGCTCCTCACTCATGTGGTCTTGTGGGTTATGATTTACGTTCTCATTAGCACTAAAGCAAGCCTAGCACTCGCGTATCTCACTAACTCCACAGGATCTCTATCAATCTCTCAAAATAATTTATCATTTTAGGCATTTTTGATGTACCAAATTAACCAATGATATCGATCCCTATCTAATCCAGGTGCAATAATGTTGTCATTTCTCCAGAAAAGATAATCCATATTGGGATCCATGGATCATATTCGAGTGCAAACTGGAGCAGAAGGATGGACCGGTCTAGCTGGCATTGTTGGGATCCATGGATCCTCTCACAACTTAACCTCATGTCCAACATGAATCTTTTGTCTGATACCCAGTAGTAATAGGCGTCGTGTCACCGAGATGCTAATCCACACTTAAGATGGGCTGTTTACCGCATTTAAACGCAAAGGCGAACTCATTTGGTAATATCTTCCTCTCAACACCCTGGCCACCAGTGAGTCTGGGAATTGAACTAGTTTCCATAATATTTTTGTTAATAAAGCCAAATTAAATTCGTGTATCATACAAAGACCCATCCCTCCCTTTTCTTTTGGCTTACAGAGTTTTTCTCATTTCGCCCATTGTATTCCTCTCTTTGGTGGGCTTGAACTCCACTAGAATTGTGCAATGGCACTTGCAATATTTTCACAAATCTCCAGTGATAGCAAGAAAGTAGACATCACGTATGTCGGCAATGCTAGTAATATAGATTTAATTAGAACCTCTTTTCATCCTTTTGAGAGCCATCTACATGTCCAACCATTCACTATGTTCATCAGTTTGTTCTTAAGAAAAGCAAAGAGTTTGCATTTGGAACCACTAATATCTTCTGGTATTCCCAAATACAATCCCATCCCTCCTTCGTTTTGGATTCCTAGATTGTCCTTAATTTGCTGCCTAATATCAACACTTTTCTTCTTACCAAAGAACAAGGAAGATTTCTCAAAGTTGATACATTGGTCTGAAGCTATCCCATATTTCCTAATTACTTTCATTACTTCTTCACATTCACGAGGTTCCGCCTTACAGAAGAAAAGACTATCATCAACAAAGAGTAGGTGAGATATCGAGGGACATGCACGTGTGATATGCATCCCCGTTATCTTCCCTTGATTCTCCTTGGCGTAGGCCTCTCTCTGGGACAATATATCCTCTTGGGTGCCCATTCATGAGCACTTTATATTTTACCGAAGTTATACATCGCATGATCCATTCTATCCATGTTTCTGAGAATCATATCTTCTGCATGACTGCTTGGATGAAAGTCCACTCCATTTTATCATATGCTTTGATCATGTCCGTTTTGATGGCCATCATCTTGTTCCGTCCGTTCGGTTTAGTTCTTAAAGCATGAAAAATCTCATGTGCAATCATGATATTTGTCTTCCAGCAACGAACGTCGATTGGGTTTCAGAAATTAGACTTGGTAGAACTTTTTTTAATATCTTGCATAGGACCTTAGAGATTATCTTATAGCTAACATTACACAAACTAATAGGCCGAAACTTTGACATCTCATTTGGTTTGTCAACCTTTGGGATAAGGCAAATATTTGTATCATTTAAACCATTTTCCATCAATCTCTCAAAAAGGATTTTGTTAACCATAAGGATTAGATCATCATTTACGATATCCCATAATTTTGATAGAATAACGCTGTCATTCCATTTGGCCTTGGGGCTTTCTCTGGATGCATCACGAATATCGCTAGTTTAACCTCCCATTCCGTAACTGGAGCTGTGAGATCCTCATTGTCTACCCCGGTTATCTTTGTGGATACCTCCGTTAGTGCCTCAATTATATTCTTAGGATTGGATGACCCAAATAAATCTTTAAAGTAGCTAGTAGCAATAGCTACCAGCCCTTCGTCATCTTCCACTACATTTTCATTGGAGTCTAAAAGTTGAGTGATTTTATTTCTTGCCCTTCTTTGCTTTGTCAGTGAATGGAAAACTTTTGTATTTCGGTCTCTTTCGCTGAGCCAAAGAACTCTACTCTTTTGTTTCCGAAATATCTCTTTCGCCTTAAGAGAATCAGATAATTCTTTCAAGGCCTCCGCTATTTTTTCAGTTGTGGCGTCATCCTTCAAGTACAGCCCTTCCACCTTCTCCTTGAGCTCCTCCACCTATTTTCATGAGTTTAAGTCATGCTGCCTCCTCCACTGGTCTAAGGCGTTGCAACAACTTGATATGTGTGCCATAATATTTGCATCAGGGGAAAGCTCTTGGGATTTCCAACCTTCCAGAATGACTTGCCTTAGTTTCTCATTGTCAAGTCACCTTTTGTCAAATTTGAAAGATTTTGATTTTCTCGTAGATTTTCTAAGGATGTTTGCTAGTATCGGACGATGATCCGATTCCCAGAGCCGTATATAAGTTACACTAGAATGTGAGAACTTCTCATGCCAATCCTCATTATGAACAGTTCTGTCTAATCAACATCTGATTGTAGTTCGCCCTGCCCTTTTTTAGCCCATGATAACATATTTCTAGAACATGGAAACTCCAACATTCCACAATCATTGAGAATTTGATTGAAAGGTAAGAATGAGCCATTTGAGCGGGGTCGTCCTCCTATTTTTTAGTTGTGATCCATTATTTCATTAAAATTACCTATCTTAAACCAAAATCCAGCTCTTGTGGTTGAGAAACGCGTAAGACGTTCCCAAACCTGATCTCTTCGTTCTAACACAAGATCACTATACACAAACGTCATATACACTTTTATTCCATCAATGATTGCTTTTACATCAATCATTATGTTATTATAAAACATTAATTTGAAATTCTTCCAAAAAATAAAGCTAAACCCCCACTAAAGCCAAGTGGGTCAATGATAAACAAACGATCAAATCCTAAGTTGGTATGTATGTTTTGCAACATCGACCTATTATTCTTCGTTTCAGAAAAGAACACAAGTCATGGACGATGCTTCTGACACATCTCCTTAAAGCGTCGATCTGTGAGGTTGTTCCCAATCACTCGACAGTTCCAGCTGATTGTTCTCATGACTCCCTATTTGATGAGTTTTCATACCTCATCACTTTTTCTTTTTTTACATACCTTTTTCTTTTCGTTTTCACACTCTATTGTCCAGATTTACCAATTCCACTAGTCACATTAATTCTTAGAGACTTAAATCGTTTGCTTGAAAATCTTTCACGAAAAAACTTATGTTTCTTGCTTAAAAAGCCTAGAGGAGCAGACATTTTGACGCCTTGTTTCATCGCTAGGATAAGATGAGGTTTATGAAAGTAGAATAGTGTCATAGTCATTTACCTAATTAAACTTTATTCTATGGCTATCTGCCGCTTATTTCTTTAGTTATGCTTTTAGTTTAAAATTATCATAAAACTAAACTAAATTATTAAAATAGATTTTTGCGTAGCTCAAGTAGGAAACAAAAGCTTCCGCTTTCATGGACATGATACAACAACAAATACCAAAAGCTAGAAAGATGTAAAAAGAGAGTAGAAAATGAAACCCTAAACCTCTAAAATCACAACACAAACACAGCTTCAACCTCCCCATTCATCATCTTCTGCTGCTAAATCTATAAGACCAATCACGATCGTCCCTATCCCTGTCCCAATCTCTATCCCTATCTCCTCTGTCTCTGTTCCTATCATCTCTGTCCCAGTCTCTATCCCTGTCCCATCCCCTGTTCCTATCTCTGTTTCTGTCTCTCTCTCTGTCCAGGAAGTCAGAATCACGAGAAGAATAATCCCTCTTACCTCTCTCCGTTAGAGATCTTTCCATGATTGGGCTTCTTGATCTAGACCTACGATCTTTTGAGCCATACCCGTAATCATTTCTGCTACCATACCTTGGAGGATAGCTAGACGGTTCAAAACCTAGTTGATCATCGTCTCTGTAATCATGTCCTCTGCTTGTTCTCTGCTGCCATCGGTTGTTGTTACTTCTGCTGCTCCTATGTGAAGGTGCAGCTGCTTCCCAAAGCCACTCATCGGCGTTTTCTGGTAGTGGAGCGTTAATTCCAGGGAACTCAACAGTCATCTTCATTTGTGGCTCTGGAGGGTTGGCTTTATCCAAGATTTCGCCATCTTCACTCTCTACTTCCTCCCGTGTCTCCTCCATCTCATCTCCAAATATAGTGATTCCAGACATATGATCATCTTCTGGAGCTAGAAACGCAGCACAGTAAGAAACAAGGAGAGCTCAAGTTCTTTTGCATGAGCACTAACGATAGTAAAACAGAGCAGGAAAGCTTACCTAAGTATCCCGGAGGATAGCCAATCTCTCGCATTCTGTTAAGCCATGGAGGAGGATCGAGTTCCTTCACAAGAGGAAAAAGCAAATAATTAGAATCCAACATGGAGGTAGTACCATACACAGAAAACCAAAAGGTTCAAAACGGTTACCCTAAGATTCAGAAGCTGACGTGTCTCTGCATCAAGTGTGCCTGGTTTCAAGTCATCGTACTTTCCACTTTGAGCTTTTTGATAATAACGCGATGGTAGACGGGATCCACTGTTCAGATTTCGTTTGGATTTCTGAAGCTTCCGGGCACTATTAACTGCTGATCGATCAAAAGGCTTTGGACATTCTCTCAAGGAATGACTATAGCCGCCACAATTGAAGCAACGTGGAGGATCATCATCAATAATCTCCACTCCCCTGGAACAATAACGAGACAGGGAATGTTACAACAACGCGGACCCACGAAAGACCTTTAACAAACACACGTACTGTTATAGCTTATTCTACAGGATAATGTTAACAAAGCATAATAGAGGGATGCATCACGATCTGTGGAAAATAAAACTAGATAAAGGAAGACGCTATTACAAATCTAAATTCGATTTACCCTTGCAAGCTATTTGATCCATTTGCTGAATTCGAACCAAGTGCAAATTTACGGTCATAAAGAGGGGTGGTGCTACTTTCCACTAAAACAAACTCTTCCAATGGCTTAGGACCAGTTTGGTTGTCGATCCAGAATGACTGCATATTCAACAACACATAAGTTGACATGTATTAAAGTTTACCAGCTAAACTAATCACACAATATCCCCGCTTTTTTATCTATCGATATGAACACTTTTAATAGCGTTTTAACAGCATTAACACTCACCACAGACGAAGTCTTCTGCAATCCAACACGCAAGGCAGGAAAATACGTCTCCTCGCCAAATTCTAATGGCTGTTCTTGATCCTGAGCATATAACAAATAAAAGGATTCTAGCTTAAAGTTTCATACATGCCATAAGGCAACAAAAATTAACTCAAATAAAAACCAAGTCAACAAACAACTGAACAAGTACCCCAAGTCTGAAATCTAATCATAGTTGAATTGCTGATAAGCTATCAGGGACCTATCATAATCATGTAAAAGCTCAATGCTAGGGCCAACGCCTATCTAATGCAAGGACAGTAAACTGTACGCTCACATCATACATGCGATACTTATATGGTTCAAACTAGTATCATACTCATACACAACTTGTTCGACTTCAGGTCCAATAATAATTCTCTTACCAACAATCTTAACTGATCAATTACTGAAAAATGGTAGCATTCACTTTTATATTGGTTACAAAGACCATTTTAGAAGAGAGTAAAATGACCTTCTCCATTAAGAGATACCTGAGCCTGTGAAGTATATTCTGCCTCCCATTCTGACCATTGCTGTAATAAACTTTCCAGCTTCTGCTTACTAGCTCTGAAAGATACAACTTTAAAGTTCACAAGGAAGCATGACTTCATTGCAACTTGAAACCAAATGCAGTTGAGTTATGAATCTAACCTCGTTAAGTGCTTAAAAGTAACATGGACTGTAGGTTGCTGTCGGTCAGACACTTTTGGGGGTCTTTCAACACCCGAATTAACTGTCACAAGGAGTTATGGTAAAACAGAAAAAGATAACATAATCCCAGACATGGAGTCTTGACTCGAAATAATGATAGAACAGATCAAAATGCATGCAACCTTCAGCATAGAAGAGCAAAAGAAGGATACAATTAGCATCCAAAGTGGCGCTGTGAATCAGCGTTTCCTTCTGGACACACACTTTCTCATCCACTGCCACAACATGACAATCATGGTCTGCTGATATTTCGTCACCCACAGTTCTCAAATTCTCTTCCACTAGATCTAAATCTCTTTCCATGTTCTCCTCATTACCAACTAAAGGATTAGCTTCAGGTGACCTAATCCCATATTCAAGGACATTGTTCTGTAATTCCAAACCAGAACTGCTTGAAGCTGGTAGGTCAAGCACATCCTCAGCTTCCATCTTTAAACAAAAAGTGAAAGCTTTATATCTTTAAGAAACGATATCACTAACCACCCACAAAACGACAGTATCAGCCACATTAAATAGAGTACAAAGTATACCTTTAATTCAAGAAAAAAAAAGAAACATACACAAAATTTAGATCCGAATCAACAAACTTAAAGCCACAAGCAATAATTGCCAAACCCTAAAGCTATTATTAATTTAAATTAGGGGTCAAAAGTGAACAGCGAAGCGATTCAATCTACTCAAATTCGAAACATAAGGCATATACGAAGGTCAAAGTAGAGAAATTTTGAAGAGAGGAAGATGAAACGACGCGAAAGGTTACTGAAACAGCAAATCTACAACATCTCCTCTGCTGATTTTCGAGAGTTTATGGTAAGAAAGAAACGAGAAATGGAAAGACTATGGAAGATTTGGTAGAAGCTTCTAGTTACCTACTCAACGCGAGTTTACAGAAGCAGGAGAGGAGAGGGGCAATGGCGATATATAGATCTGTGAGATTCAAATAGGAAGGAGAAAGAAGGCTATACTTTTATTTATCCGCCTAAGAATAAGAGCCAAGATCATATGCGACGCAGCGCAGCTACTTACTATGAACACCTGTAGTCAAACTACCCAATCGGTGCATTGTTAATTGGGAAACTAATTTTTTTTTGTTGAATAATGAATTGAGTTTTTTAATGTGGTAATTTGATCTACCATTTTGTATTACCTTAACTTGAATATTCTGAATGTTTTCTTTAGCGGAATGTGGATAAATATGTATAGATTGTGAGGTTGTTTAACGGTAAGGCACACTTTTCACAAGTAAAAAAATGTTTGAAAATATCTAATTTTATTTAAGAACACTTTCTTAAATCACTTTATATATTATATAGGGCAAATCTCTCAAATAACACTTTTTGAAGTTTTTGTTACAAAAATAACCTTCAAAAACAAAAATGACCAAACTAGACCTTTTTATTTTTTAAAAATTAATATTTTTTATTTATTTTTTCAATTTTAAACCTACCCCCTAAACCCTACCCCATAACTCTAAACCCTAAGTCTAGATTAGTTAACCCAAAGGGTATAAACGTATATTTACCCCCAAAACCCCACCTCATAAAAGTTATTGTTGTCATTTTTTTCTTTAAAGATTATTTTTGTGACAAAAACTTTTTTTAGATTTATCTTATGGTATTTCTCTATTATATATTTAGAAAAATAAATATATTGGATAAAAAATAGTATTTTGATAATATCAAAATCTTTCTTACATTATTCTTTAATAATTTTATTCAAAATATTTAATTTATTTATTTATCAACTGGTGACTTGCAATATCGCGAGGTAATATCTTCAAATACATTTGCGGCAAATGAGTTTTGTATATATTAATATATATTAATTTTAATAAATCAATTTTTTTGAAAAAAAAATAATAGAGAAATTTTGACTGGTTAATAATGGATGAATAAAATTAAAGTTTATTTCATTATACTAATAATCTTAACATATGTATCTCATAATTATGTAAATGTAAAAATTATAAAGAGAAACTACCATATGATTTTAGTGTTTTTGAAACTGAATACCATATATGAGTTGTAATATATATCTAATATTTAAGTTTAAAGAGATTTTATTATAATATTTGGATATATAATATAAATTTATTTTAGAATTTTAACCAATATTAATTACTAAGTATAGTTTAATTGTGTACACAATTAATAAATGATATTAGATTAGTTTTAACACATTATGAAATATAATATAAGTGATCCCAATAAACATTATCAAAACATTGATATGTTTATTTGCTTTTATATTAAGTATAAGATATTAGTTAATAAAACTAGGATTCTAATCAAATATAAGGCTTTTTGCCAATATGATTCAAAACTCAAAGTCAAACACAAAATTAACCTATGATTTTTTTGGAATTTTTATTTGCCATATTCACCCCAAAAGTTTGGATTATTTACAAAAATGTCATTATCTTTTTTTTTTGAAAATGGGTATTTACTCTATCGTCCTCATCTTCATCAAGTATTTACAAATGTCATTGCCATCAATACATCAACCACCATGAACAACCAATTTTAAACTCTTGATGCACCTAAAATTGATTTACACTCTTTCTATCACATTTCTTATGAACTAAAAACAACATCTCTTTCACCTTCTCTCCAAATTCATCCAAAAAACTCAAGATTTTGATTCAAATTTTTTATGGTTCATAGAGCCATTCAAGCTAACGATTTTTGGTGGGTTGCTTTTGTGTGAACTTCTGTGTGCTTGGAGAAGACTTTTGTGTGTTAAGGAAGTTATTTCACTAAAGTAAGGTATCAAATCAATTTTTTTTTCCAGATCTGTTCGCAAATAAGACTTTCGTGTAAGTTTTGTGGACAACGCAGAGGTTAGCTTTGCAATTGTTTTTATATGTGTTTTAAGAGAGAACTTATCTAGAAGTCTTATATTTTTCTTTGTTAAAAAATATCTCAAAAATATTAGAGAAGACCTAAGTCGTCTAAGATATATATGTTAGTTTTACATTTGACCAAATTGTGTTAGAAATGTGACTTTTCTAGACGACTTACATATAGGTCGTATAGTAAAAATAAAATACTTGCGTTTTATTTTTCAAATAGACGACTTACAGGTAAATCGTCTATCTGAAAAATAAAACGCAAATATTTTATTTTTACTATACGACCTATATGTAAGTCGTCTCAGGTCACTTTTGTAACTGAAAAATAAAACTTAAATATTTAATTTTAACTAGATGACCTACAAGTATGTCTTCTGGGAGATGACTTACACGAAAGTCTTCCATAATATTTTTTTCCGATATTCTGGTCAAACCTTGGATATCAAAGACGACTTCCAATTAAGTCGTCTGGTGGAAGACATACATGTAGGTCGTATAGTTCAAATTAAATTATTAAGTTTCATTTTCTAATTGCAAAAGTGACCTAGGACGACATACATATAAGTCGTCTAGTAAAATAAAATATTTAAATTTTATTTTTCAACTAGAATTCATCTAGGAAAAATCAAATTTCTGTCACAATTTGGTCAAATGCAAACTAACATGTTTATCCTAGACGACTTACTTGGAGGTCTTCTTTGGTATCTCGAGATTTTTTTAACAAACGTAAGCCAATATTTACAAAGGAAGACTTCCAAAGAAGTCTATTGTAGAGTAGACTTCTCTAGAAGTTTTTCTTTGTAAATTTTCAATTGTAAAAATGACCTTACAAACGACTTCCTAGAATTCTTCTGGAAGACTTCTGTGAAAGTCATCTAAGTTAATTTTTAATAAACTTTCATTTTCTCTAAAATTATAAAGACTTTTTAACATTTTCTAGTTAATTCATGTATATTAGTTGATATTTGGGTTCTATTTATAACTTAAAGGGTCATTTGTTGAAATGTCCTACTTTAGAGGGACAATGTGAAAATGGTACCCTTCCAAGGAAAAATTGTTAAAAGGATCAACCCTTTTTGAAAAATTACCATTTAACCTTTCCTAACAATAATACCATTATTGCTTTAAAAGAAATTATAAAAGAAATAAAAGACAACACTTTACCTTCAACGGCTCTTTTAGATATCAGATCTAATAATAAATTCTTCATTTCGTCAATGACTCTCTCACTTTACCGTCAACGATCTCTCTCATATCAGATTCTATAATTTGATTCATGTCCAATCTTCGAGTATATCTGATAAATTAAATTAATTTATAAGGTGAACATGTAATAGCGTATGAGAAACACCCGATATGATAAACAATCTATTGTTTTAAGATCTATGATCAAAGGCCAAGTTCTTTTTAGGGTTACAATGTTGTTCTCTTGCTGCTACGACTCACTATACCTTGTTGCCTTTTGAAAAATTAGTTTCACGATGTGTACTGATGCGAATTTGTTATTATGCAGATAATATTGCACTTAGTTACTGTTTTTAGAGAATGAAAGATGAATAATGTTGGTTGGGAGTTCTTTCCAACTAAGAAGGGAAATGCTTTCTTTGTAATTGATGATATCAAATATGAGGATTTTTTCCACATGATTTGTGAAGTTTACAATATGATTAATGAGATGAAAGCGGTCGAGCTTACTTATATGTTGCCTACACGTATAGTGGAGCATATGCTTAGCAACACTCCTCCGATGTTCTTAAGTAACAACAAACAACTTGCAAACTTTATCACATTGTTCAAGACATATGTTATGTGTCTTTATGTCTCATTGACAGCAAAAAGGTGGTCTTGATGTGAATAGAAATCAAAAGCGTGTTGTCAGAGAAAATGCTTATGCGAATTTTAGTAGTTTTGGAAATGTTCAGTACGAGACTACGAAGCCATCACATGAGACTACAAATCCATCACTTGATACTATGAAGCTATCATAATTGTGGAAGAGTGAAACCATTAAGCCTGGTGAAATATTCAGTGGAAAGAAGGAACTAATAATGAAATTACGAAAGCTTTCAGTGATCGAAAAGTTTGATTTCAGCATCAAGAAATCTTGGAAGTCTGTATTTTACGCAAAGTGCTTCGTTCCTGGATGTTCCTTGAGGATATGTTCTTCAATCATATCAGGATGATTTTCATACATGCTCTGTGGCCCATAGGTATTGTCGTCACCGATAGGCAAATGCAAACTGTATTGGGAAGATGTATGTTGAGGAATTTAATGGTGGTAGTGATCTTTAAGGAATCCAACCTAAACATATAATGGACTGTATTAGGGCAATTTATAGATTTGACATTGGTTATACGAAGGCTCATAGCGCCGTTAGAGGCACTCATGCCAGTGGCTATCAGGACCTCCCTTTGTATCTATACAAAATAAAGTAGGCCAATTCAGGTATAATAACAAAGCTTGAACTTGATGCTAAGAAGAGGTTTATGTATTTGTTCATTGCTTTTTCTGCATGTATCAAAGGTTTTCCATACATGAGGAGGGTTATTGTTGTATATGGAGTACATCTAAATGGTAAGTTCAGAGATGTGATGTTAGTGGCTGAATATCAGGATGGAAATAGGGGTATATATTCTATAGCTTTTGGGGTTGTAAAAGTAGAGGATGTGGCTTCCTAGGAATGGTTTTTTACTCAGCTGCGTGGTGTGAAAGGTGATGGTAAAGATTTGGCTTTCATCTCTGACTGATGACCAATAGCCAAGGCTCTTACAATTTTTTTCCCTGAAGCTGATAAGGGCATATGTCTATATCACCTTGGACAAAACATGGTCGAAAAATTCAAAAAGACTAGTAGCTTTGGCGAAAAAGGCTGCTCTGTTATATCGACATGTGGAATTTGACAAGATTTTTGAAGTTATCAGGTGTCAAAACAACGACCTATACGATTATTTGCAAACTGCAAATATTAGAATGTGGGCTCGTTCACATTTTCCAGGAGACATATATGATATCATGACAAGTACTTTTGCATAATGCATTAATAGCGTGCTTAAGGAAAAAAGAACGTTTCCTATTGCCTATTTTGTGGATTCTTTAGAAAGATGCTTTCAAGATGGTTCGCAGAAAGGCGAGAGAAATCTGCCTCGTTGAAAACAAACTTCACAGAAGAAGTTGAACTCGTGCTGCATATGAGACACACCAACATGAGTACATTAACTGTTCAACCCATTGATTCAAATCGTAGCTATGTTACTGGTGAATAAATAAACTGGTCGATCTAGAAAAGGTATGAAAACAAATACTTTAGAGTGGCTCAATTGTCTCAGTTTTGATTCATAGACTTCCTTTTTTGTAGAGGAGTTGTACTTGTAAGCAATATGATCTCGATAAGATACCTTGTGACCACGCAAGTAAAGTAGCTCAATGTCGGAAAATTGATGAAGTTACACAAAGGGATACTTGGTTGCAGCTTACGCAGAACCTATTAACCCTACAGATGAAGATTTGATCCCACCAGCCAATGTACTTACTCAAGTGTGTCTGCCACCTGAAATAAGGAAACAACGTGGTAGACCAAAGATTAAGAGGTACTTATCTGTAATTGAAAAACCAAGCGATTCAAGCGTAAACTATTAAGAAAGAAGAACCAAACAATAAGTACGAGCAATCCAACTCCAGCGACAAAGAAAGGTAATAATCCGTCTTCACGTAATACATCAACAAAGAAATGTGGTCTTAGTCAAGCACTCAGTACTCCAATAAAACAAAAGCAAACCAATCTACCGCGGAGGACGCCATCAACTAATCCGTCATCAAGAAAGAAACCAAAATACTCGGCAAAGATTACAGCACCGAGCACTCCATCCCCCATGGTGAGAAAAAGACTTTTCCAGAGTAGCCCGACATCAAAGAAACCAACTCAGGGCGAGAAAAAAAAATTCAAATAAGCCAACTCAGGGTGCTAAAAAACAAAAATCAAAGAAGGCAACGCTTTCCCAGCAAAGTAAATCAACAATGAAGGAGAAAAGACGGTACGTGTGTTCCAAATGCAACAAAGGCAGACATAATCGATCAACGTGCAAAGTAGCGACATTGTTGTTTGGGTGATATATATGGGTGTTCAGCTAATTAGTCACTCATTCAGGGGGAGTGTTGGTCAGTTTAGCGTTTATTTGTCGAAGTATTGTTGTTTTCCGTTGAGCTCACTACGTTGTTTTGTTTTTTCAGATTGGTCTGTAATCGCTACTAATTTGATCTTTAGATTGGATGGATTTCATATTTACGATGACTTTTGCTTGCGAAAACGTGGGATTCTTAAATCTGGCCAACAATTGCTTTTACCTTGCCATCAGTTTTCCGGTTGCTTGCGAATACATTATCGCATTGCCAATGTTTCTTTCAGATCTGCCAGTGAGCCTAAGGTGCGAGAGGACTTTTTAATAGCTAAAAGAATTACAACATGGTTTCTTTTAACCGGTAATTTTATTTTTTATATAAAATAAAAGTCATATAAATATATTAAATGTTAAAATATTTATTTTTGAATATACAATAAATTATTAAAATTGTTGGTTTGAAAAATATAATTTTTGGCTTGTATAAAATTTATTTGGACCAAATAGTTACATAGTGTTTCTTAAGTCAACAACATGTGATTGACAGAGGAACCATCAGCTCAAAACTTGCCAACGGTTGATGTTCACTTGCCTTCAATCTGTCTGTTTCTTGCGAAATCATTCTCGCCTTGCAATTGTTTCTTGAGACTTATGCCAAAAACGAACAAAAAACAGCATCTTTGTCCCTTTGATATAAAACATCTTTTCTACATGCATTACTTTTTTTTACCTTTTGAGTTTCTAAAATTTAATAAAATAATATTTATGAATAAAAAAGAAATAAAAAATAGGAACAATATTGTAATCACCCATATACCACACTGATTTTTGTATGAAAGACTTGTTAAACTTAAAATTTTAATTTAGTTCGACAAACGTTAGATTTCATGTTTTACCAAAAATAACATTGTAGAAAATGAATTCTACGTTAAAAAAATAATTTTACCTGTTTTAGAATCAACAATCCACTTAAGAATTTCTAAATATGAAGAATGTGCATCTACCCTACTTAAAGGGTTCTACACTTTTTTTGAATGCAACATCTACTTTTATAAGCTGTTTTACAACATTAGGAATACGAAATCACCTGATAACTCATAGGTCTAATTATAGTAAAATCTGCTTATAGGAAATGGTTATGATTTCTACAGTACATAAAAGGTACATTCTACACATGAATTCCGAAAAATTTGGAAAAAATCTCAAGAAAATATTCTAAAAATATTTTTTAATCTTCCAACTTGCCTTAAACGTGGCTAACCGATTTTACTTGTAAAAAACATAAAAAAACATCGACTAAAAGCTATTCTTCTTCATCAATCATGATTTCTCCATAGATATTCATGGGATTATCACAAACTCTTCTTCTATGATGTCTATCTATACGATATGTGGTGTATGGGAATTAGATGCTAGAGGATGGGTTTTTTTGGTTGATGACAAAGGGGGTAGGTTGCTGGAATTGAATACTATCTTGGAGATTTAAAAAGAACAGTTATGGACGATTTTGATATGGAAAAGGATATCATAACCAATTTGGAGTTGAGTTATCTTCCTTTTGAGTTGATCAATGTTTCGTGTCCATCTGTGATCATTGGAAACCATCGACAACTTAAGAATTTGGTTGGCTATGTTAAAAAGAATGTCTTGATTTGATTGTGTGCAACATATAAAGCCAAGGCCAAGAATCCGAATCAAGCAGGCTTTGGATTTCATAAGTCGCCAACAGGTTCAAGTACATATGATGAAGATGAAAACTCATTTGCAAAGGGGCCGAATCAGCTACTGTGTTTACTGAGTGGCAAAGCGAGAAAAACCACGAAGAGCTGGAACGAGTCGAATTTGATGAGAATGCCTATGATGGTGACACCATGGTCTCTGAAAAAGTGAACAAAAACAGTATGTCAAAGTTTTCTCTGCTCGACGTTGTCAAGAAGGGACAATATTTTGAGAGCAAAACTTCGTTGAAGGCAACTTTCGAGATATGTGCAATGAAGTATCATTTTGACTACAAGGTTGTCAAATCAGATAAAAGCGTTTGGTATGTTAGATGCACAGATAATGCATGCAATTGGAGTGTTCGAGCAGAGTGTTTGAAGGAATCTACATATTACATTATCAAGAAGTATGTCGGTCAACATACATGCGCACCTTCAAGCAAAACCAAAGCCGGTAAGATTGCTTTGGCAAAAACAAACTATTGGCAGTTTGATTATTCATAAGTATTAAGGTGTCAAAGAAGGACCAAAATGTAATGATATCATACAGATTATGCATATGGATCATGGATGTGAGATCTCGAAATATTTAGCATGGGATGTGCATGAATATGCGATCAATGCAGTTAGGGGTATTCCGGAGAAAAGTTATGGGAAAATACTGAAATACTTGCACATGCTGAGAGAGGCTAATCTGTGTACACATTCATTATATGAGATTGGCATCAATGGGAGATTTCGGTTCATGTTCATTGCATTTGGGCAGTCGATACAAGGATTTAACAGATTCATGAGGCGGGTTATTGTGGTGGATGAGATTTTTTTGAAGAATAAATACAAAGGAACTCTACTGGTTGCATCTGCTTTAGACGGAAATTCTAATTTGTATCCTATTGCATTCAGAGTAGTTGATTCAGACAATGATCGCTCTTGGGAATGGTTTGTGAGGCAGCTAAAGGTTGTCACTGTTGATGATCCTCAGTTGGCTTTTACTTTGGACATACATGGGTCCATCCCTAAGAGGGTTGAGAACGTGTATCCAACAGATATACATGGTATTTGTATTCATCATTTGATGAATAATGTGGTAACATATTACCATGGGAAAGGAGTTGCTGGGTTGGTTTCAAAAGCGTCCAAGGCTTATAGAATTGCTGATTTTGAGAAGACATTTGCTACTGTGTGTAATATCAGTCCAACAATTGGTGATTACCAAAGGGAGGCTGATGTGAAAAAACGGGCTATATGTCAATTCCCTGGATACATGTATGACATAAGGACAACCAATCCAGCTGAATCCATCAACTCTGCTTTGCGTTCACCAAGAGAGTATCCAGTCATTCTTTTGTTGGACAATATCAAGGAAATGTTGACACGGTGGTTTTATAAGCGTAAGAAACTGATTTCTAAACATAAACATCTTCTGACCAAAGCTGTGGAGATAAATATTGATAGGATAACCTTGAAAGGATCAACATTTTCAGTTTACCCTATCAGTGAGGGTCGATTTTTTATTAGAGGTGATAAATTCGACTGCTTAGTTGATTTGGATAGACGGACTTGCTCATGTGGAAAGTACGACCTGATGAAGATCCCTTGCATGCACACAATAGAAGCTGGTTTTCATGTTGGCAGAGAGCCGCACACATTGACTGATTTGATGTACACGACATAAGCCTAGAGAGAAGCTTATCAGGAAAGCATAAATCCTATTGCAGTTCCTGAGGATGATTGGTCCATACCAGAAGATGTTAAGAAAGTCAAAGTGCTACCATATGTGATGCACCCCAGTACGTGGAACCAGCCCAGCATGGTGATCAGGACGATCAGATCAGTCCAACCGAGATTCACCCATCCAACCGCGTTCATCCGGAAATGACCTAAGGCTGGAACCACGACCTAATGAACGAATTGACTGTCCCACAGCAAGTGTTTCCCGACCCATTCGACATTCCAAGACCAATAGTCAAGCCAGAACTCAAGATCAACGAGTAGAACCTGAGTTAGGACACAACACTTCACTTCTGGCCCGTTTGGTACGTACTGCATGTCCCGATGGTCGTGAACATGTCCTTTCCGACCAGTTTGATGATTTCATGATGATCGATCATTCTAATCTCTCTAAAGCAAGGATACTTAAGCTCTCTGAAGATTTGGTTCAACTAAAGTTGTCATCCGTTCACGAAAGTTCATCAATCATCCACACGGACATACCACAGTACGTCCTGCTCCTTACCGCAGTACACCCGTTTGGTACAGACGAACCTGGACAGTAGGCGAAGGGTCATTTGTTGACCAGACTAGATTCAGATGAACCTGGACAGTAGACCAAGGGTCATTTCGACCAGATCAAGAACCAAAGAGTCATTTGACCATTTTTAATTTTTGTTGCTTTTTCTATGCATGTTTTTCCAAAAATTTCTAAGTCCTTTCATATGCCTTAGCTACTATAAATATGTAACCATTCTACAGAAACAAATCAATCAATTTTCTTCTTATTTTGAGTTTATTCTCTTTGTTCTTTGTTTAGAACATTTCTGTTTCTTGGTGAGGTTATCTCTGAGTAAACAAACCTTCGTTCGTTGGACTTGTGCGTCACATCAAGCAACGACGAATCTCTAGTAGTATCATCGGGCCATCCGCAACCCTTTGTGTCACCATTCAACCCATCAGTTCTCCCTTTTGGCGAGTTCATATCCTTCAAAACCGTTTGAGTGATCCTTTCCGAATCTAGGACGTATCAAGTGGTATCAGAGCCACTCAATCGGTATCATCTATCCATTCTTCTCATCTTTCATTTAAATTTCTTCAAACACTTCTTCTTCTTTCTATCTTGAATCTGGGCCCCTCATTACCATCCACCATATAAAAAAAGATCAAAAGAAAAGAAAAAAAAACGAGTCAAAAAAAATATTCGAAAAGTTTGATTTGTGGATTGGTGGTGGAAGAGAAAGCCTGCTGGCCGAGGAGAAATCCGGCCTTTGAGGAGGTTAAAGCAGATTCCAAAACCATATTTCTTATCTTCCTATCTCAGTTCATTGTTTGTTTGCTTGGAGAACACATTGGGAAACTTGGTTTGTCTTTCTTAGAACTTTGAGAAGAAACTCTTGAGTGACCATCCAAATTCCGAGTGAAACACTTGAGTGGGGGAGATTAAAAACCTGAGCGTGTGAGGAATATATTTAACTGTGCTAATCTTTGGTGTTTAGAAATTTCAGGAACCATGGATAGTGAAGATGAAAGAAACCGTCCCGAAAATTCTGTAGCCGGCTTGTCCAACTTGCAAATGAGAGCTCTAAATGATTCTTTTACTAACCTTTTGAACACAGGTTTAGAGCAGATCCATCAACGTCTTGATGAGATGCAGGTTCGTCAACCACTCAGTCCAGGACCGGAGCAAGAAGAGAACACCCAAGACGGACCAACTGATCCGATGATGATGACGAGGAGGAGTTCCTTGATGATCGTTCCATCAACCGACCTAGGAGAGGTCCACGACACCAAAACCATGAACGAGGTGATGTTAATCCTTTTGCTAGGAGAGATGAACAAGTTGATGATGGTTTAGGTGGTTTGAAACTTAAGATTCCAACCTTTGAAGGCAAAAACGATCCTGATGCATATTTAGAATGGGAAAGAAAAATTGAGCTCATTTTTGATTGTCAAAATTTCTCTGAACTTAAAAAGGTTAGGTTGGCTGCAACTGAATTTACTGGCTATGCTATTAACTGGTATGATCAAGTGTTGACTCACAGGAGGAGAACAGGTGGACGACCTATAGCCTCATGGGATGAGCTCACTACCTTGATGAGAAAAAGATTTGTTCCGGAGCACTACCATCGTGACCTTCACCAAAGGCTTAGACGTTTGCTTCAAGGAACCAAATCAGTTGAGGATTACTTCCATGAGATGGAAACACTGATGATCAAAGCCGATGTGGATGAGACTTTGGAGGCTACTATGGCAAGGTTCGTTGCTGGACTCAACCGTGACATCCAGGATCGAATGGAGCTTCAAGATTACGAAAGTTTGGATCAGATGCTCCACAAAGCTATCTTGATTGAGCAGCAAATCAAGAGGAAGGGCATGTCCAAACCATCCTATGCCCCAAAACCGACCTTTGCTTCCAAGCCAAACTACCAAGACAAAGGTAAGTCTCCAGCCACAACAGATACTGCTTTTAAGACTAATGTCCCTGCTCGTGTTGATAGAGAAAAGACTGATGGACCTCCCAAACGAACAAGAGACATCCAGTGCTTTAGATGTCATGGTCTTGGGCATTATGCTAACCGTTGTCCAAACCAAAAAGTGATGATTCTCTTGGAAAATGGAGAAGTTGAGTCCGAGGACGACAAGGAGGATAAGGAAGATCTCGGTCCAGTCTATGATGAGGATGAAGAACCAGTCGATTACCCACACCAAGGACCACTTCTGGTTGCTAGGAGACCCTTGGACGATTCAGACGGTCCAATCTTTGATGAGTACGAGCCCACGAACGATGATCTCGGACCAGTCTACGACCAACATCTTGGTCCGATCTTTGATGACTACCTGGATGAAGAATCAGTCCCGACCTTTGACGAGGAACCTGACCATTTCGACTATCCAGCTCACGGTCCATTGCTTGTCACTAGGATATCCTTGAGTGTGCAACCCAAAACCAACGAACGAGAACAAAGGGAGAATATTTTTCACTCTAGATGTTTGATTTCCGATAAAGTTTGTTCTTTGATTATTGATGGTGGCTGTTGCACTAATGTTGCTAGTGATACTCTTGTTAAGAAACTTGGACTTGTGACCAGGCCTCTCTCTCGACCTTTTCGTTTGGAATGGCTAAACGAGGCTGGTGAGCAACATGTGAAGGAACAAGTCACGGTCCCTCTTACCATCGGGCGATATGAGGACGAAGTGCTTTGCAATGTCATTCCCATGGATGCCTGTCACATTCTTTTGGGTCGACCATGGCAGTTCGACAAAAAGGCGGTACATGATGGATACACAAACCGGCACTCCTTTGATCATAAAGGGAAAAAGATCACACTGGTGCCCTTGACTCCTTTGGAGGTTCACCAAGATCAGATCCAACTCAAGAAAGGTCGAGACAAGGAACTCAAACCGGATGAACCAGAGACATCACGTAAGAATTCCAATTTCTTTATCAAAGAAAGTCAGGTCAGGAAGTCTCTTTACTCTCGACAGCCATTTCTTTTGTTTGTTTACAAAGAATCTCTAATGGCTTCTTCTTCTAACCTTGCACCGGAAATCCCGAGTGATTTGATAGATGTCTTGCAGGATTATTCTGATGTCTTTCCAGAAGAGAACCCAAAAGGTTTACCGCCAATTAGAGGCATTGAACATCGATTGACTTCATCCCGGGTGCACAGCTTCCGAACCGACCAGCTTATCGAACCAACCCGGTGGAAACAAAGGAACTTCAGAAACAGATTGGAGAGCTTCTTGAAAAAGGCTACATCAGAGAAAGCCTTAGCCCTTGTGCCATACCTGTCCTCCTTGTGCCTAAAAAGGATGGATCTTGGCGGATGTGTGTGGACTGCCGCGCCATCAACAACATCACGGTAAAGTATAGGCATTCGATCCCTAGGCTTGATGACATGCTAGATGAGTTGCATGGTTCCTCTGTTTTCTCTAAGATAGACTTGAAAAGTGGCTATCACCAAATTCGCATGAAAGAAGGTGATGAATGGAAAACTGCATTCAAAACAAAACTAGGATTGTATGAATGGCTTGTCATGTCCTTTGGTCTCACTAATGCACCTAGCACATTCATGCGTTTAATGAATCATATCTTGCTATCATTCATTGGTCATTTTGTTGTTGTCTACTTTGATGACATACTTATCTACAGCAAGAGTCTTGATGATCATAAGATGCACTTGAAATCTGTTCTAGAAATCCTTAGGAAAGAACATTTGTTTGCTAATCAGGCTAAATGCTCTTTTGGAACAGATCACGTGGTCTTCTTAGGTTTTGTTGTAGGTGCAGATGGACTAAGAGTGGACGAAGAGAAAATCAAGGCCATCCGAGATTGGCCTAGTCCAAAAACCGTGGGCGAAGTGAGGAGTTTTCACGGACTTGCTGGATTCTACCGACGGTTTGTCCCAAACTTCAGTACTATAGCAGCTCCACTCACTGAGGTGATCAAAAAGAATGTTGGGTTCAAATGGGAACAAGCTCAAGAAGAGGCATTTCAAAATCTCAAAGGGAAGTTAACTCAAGCTCTTTTACTTATGCTTCCTGATTTTTCTAAAACTTTTGAGATCGAATGTGATGCTTCGGGTGTTGGTATTGGTGCTGTCTGGATGCAGGACAGAAGACCCATTGCTTATTTTAGTGAGAAACTTGGAGGAGCCACACTCAACTACCCCACTTACGACCAGGAGTTGTATGCTTTGGTACGAGCCCTTCAGACGTGGCAACATTATCTCTGGCCAAAGGAGTTCGTGATCCACATTGATCACCAATCATTGAGACACCTCAAGGGCCAGCAAAAGCTAAACAAAAGGCACGCACGTTGGGTCGAGTTCATTGAGACCTTTCCTTATGTGATCAAGTACAAACAAGGTAAGGAAAACGTGGTGGCTGATGCCTTGTCTAGAAGGTACACTCTTCTATCAACTCTAGAAACAAAGTTGCTTGGATTTGAATTTATCAAAGATTTGTACGCAACTGATCCGGATTTCAAAGAGGTTTTTAGAAAATGTTCCAAGACCGCTTATGGGAAGTACTATCAAGTATCTGATTTCCTATTCTATGATAACCGCTTGTGTGTGCCCCAATGTTCTTTGAGGGAGTTATTTGTCAGGGAATCACATGGAGGAGGTCTTATGGGACATTTCAGAATCAAGAAGACATACAAGGTGGTGTATGAGCATTTTTATTGGCCAAGCTTGATGAAGGATGTAGAGAGGATTTGCAACCGATGTGTGGTTTGCAAGAAAGCCAAATCCAAAGTGCAAAACCAAGGTTTGTACTCGGCTCTACCCATTCCATCTCATCCTTGGGTCGATATCTCTATGGATTTTGTTCTTGGATTGCCTAGAACTAAGTCTGGTCGAGATTCTATCTTTGTGGTGGTTGATAGGTTTTCGAAAATGGCTCATTTCATACCTTTTCATAAAACTGATGATGCCGGGCATGTTGCTGAGTTGTTCTTTAGAGATATTGTTAGGTTGCACGGAATGCCTAGAACCATTGTTTCTGATAGAGATGCTAAGTTCCTTAGCTATTTTTGGAAGACTTTGTGGTCCAAGTTAGGAACGAGGCTTTTGTTTTCCACCACTTGTCACCCTCAAACTGATGGTCAAACTGAGGTTGTAAACCGGACCTTATCTGCCTTGCTTAGGTCGTTGATTAGAAAGAATCTTAGACTTTGGGAAGAATGTTTGCCTCATGTCGAGTTTGCATACAATCATTCTGTGCATTCTGCTACTAAGTTTTCTCCGTTTGAGATTGTTTATGGCTTCAACCCTATGTCTCCACTTGATCTTTTTCCTTTGCCTTTGAGTGAAAGAATTAGTACAGATGGGAAGAAGAAGGCTGAGACCATTGGGAAGTTACATGAGAAGGTTCGAGCCAACATTGAAGCCAAGACAAAGATCTACGAGAGAAAGGCGAATAAGAAACGGTCCAAGGTCATATTTAAGGAATGAGACCTTGTGTGGGTTCATTTGAGAAAGGAACGTTTCCCTGAAGAAAGAAAGTCTAAACTCATGCCTAGAGTCGATGGACCCTTTGAGATCATTAAGAAAATCCATGACAATGCTTATCAGCTTGATCTTCAAGGTAAGTATGATATTTCTTCAAGTTTTAATGTTTCTGATTTATCTCTTTTCCGTGCAGATGATCCAGATTTGTGGACAAATTCTTTTGAAGAGGAAGGGAATGATGCACCCCAGTACGTGGAACCAGCCCAACATGGTGATCAGGACGATCAGATCAGTCCAACCGAAGAAGATAAATTCGACTGCTTAGTTGATTTGGATAGACGGACTTGCTCATGTGGAAAGTACGACCTGATGAAGATCCCTTGCATGCACACAATAGAAGTTGGTTTTCATGTTGGCAGAGAGCTGCACACATTGACTGATTTGATGTACACGACATAAGCCTAGAGAGAAGCTTATCAGGAAAGCATAAATCCTATTGCAGTTCCTGAGGATGATTGGTCCATACCAGAAGATGTTAAGAAAGTCAAAGTGCTACCATATGTGATGCACCCCAGTACGTGGAACCAGCCCAGCATGGTGATCAGGACGATCAGATCAGTCCAACCGAGGTTCACCCATCCAACCGTACCAGATCAACGGACAGAGCCGTTTACAGAATCGACCCGCGTTCATCCGGAAATGACCTAAGGCTGGAACCACGACCTAATGAACGAATTGACTGTCCCACAGCAAGTGTTTCCCGACCCATTCGACATTCCAAGACCAATAGTCAAGCCAGAACTCAAGATCAACGAGTAGAACCTGAGTTAGGACACAACACTTCACTTCTGGCCCGTTTGGTACGTACTGCATGTCCCGATGGTCGTGAACATGTCCTTTCCGACCAGTTTGATGATTTCATGATGATCGATCATTCTAATCTCTCTAAAGCAAGGATACTTAAGCTCTCTGAAGATTTGGTTCAACTAAAGTTGTCATCCGTTCACGAAAGTTCATCAATCATCCACACGGACATACCACAGTACGTCCTGCTCCTTACCGCAGTACACCCGTTTGGTACAGACGAACCTGGACAGTAGGCGAAGGGTCATTTGTTGACCAGAATAGATTCAGATGAACCTGGACAGTAGACCAAGGGTCATTTCGACCAGATCAAGAACCAAAGAGTCATTTGACCATTTTTAATTTTTGTTGCTTTTTCTATGCATGTTTTTCCAAAAATTTCTAAGTCCTTTCATATGCCTTAGCTACTATAAATATGTAACCATTCTACAGAAACAAATCAATCAATTTTCTTCTTATTTTGAGTTTATTCTCTTTGTTCTTTGTTTAGAACATTTCTGTTTCTTGGTGAGGTTATCTCCGAGTAAACAAACCTTCGTTCGTTTGACTTCTGCGTCACATCAAGCAACGACGAATCTCT
Organism: Moricandia arvensis; assembly: GCA_905132765.1. Lineage (NCBI taxonomy): Eukaryota > Viridiplantae > Streptophyta > Magnoliopsida > Brassicales > Brassicaceae > Moricandia > Moricandia arvensis. The sequence continues at coordinate 26,938 of CAJHQP010005406.1, forward strand.
GGTAGTATCATCGGGCCATCCGCAACCCTTTGTGTCACCATTCAACCCATCAGTTCTCCCTTTTGGCGAGTTCATATCCTTCAAAACCGTTTGAGTGATCCTTTCCGAATCTAGGACGTATCAATATGACACTAGAAAATCAGTTGAAAGGACAAGAAAACGCAGATATGAAACCGCGGAAGAAAAAATTCGGTCATCGCAAACATCACAGAATAAGCAGCCTCACAAGTGTAGTAGATTTTGTATTAGTGGGCACAACATACGAACTTGTAAAGCACCAATATAGTCACTCACAAATGGTAAAGTTCAGCTTATAGAGTTAGAATCGATTTATATGTGTTTCATGCTTGATTAATAAGTGTTTCATGCTCGATCTATATTGTCACATGAATCAAGTTAGAATGTGGAAGAGGTCATGTGTTTCATGCTCGATATTGTGTTAGAGGAATCAAGTGTGAGTTGGCAAGTGGGCATGTGTCTCGATGTGTAAGTAGTGCATTCTTATCAGTGTTTTGTATGGTTTTTGCTTCTATAAACTTTCGACTTTGTTTTCACTTTCATTGTTATACATTGTTATCATTTTCATATGCTTTTTGGTTCTTAAATCTTTGAAGGTTGTTTCATTCTTATCATGTTTTCTATGTTATCTGCAATGATGTTTTCAGTTTTGTTGTCAACATAGTATGAACATGTCAATAAGAACCAAAGAGCATAGTAACAACATAGTAAAGAAATCGTCTTATTCATACCAAACAAGTGAACATTCTTAGCAAAGAAGTCGAACACTAGGAAAGATAAGATCGATTACATTCAATCTTGGCTCCTTAATTCTCCAAAAATCCTTAGAATGCTTCCTAAACAACCTAATTCAAGTGAATTCTTCTGCTTCCTAACTTCTTCATCCACCATCTTTTGCAAATTCTTTTTCAAAACTTCAATCTATACTGCAATTCTCCCTTACTGAGCATCTACCCTTTGAATCTCATCAAGCAAAGCTTCATCAACCCACTTAAACAAATGGTTTGCCATCTTCCGCTACATCAAAAATCATAAAATTTCGAAACTATTAACAAGCAAAATCGAAACTATGAGGAACCAAAATCGATAAAAGGACAACAAAACCATGAGACAAAATCGGAACAAGGAAAAGCGAAACTATGAGGAAAAAAAATCGATAAAAGGAAATGGAAACCAGGAGACAAAAATCGAAAGAGTAACACAATGGATTAGCGAATTGAAACTTTGCATCTAACAATACAAACGATTTGAACATAACCGAAAGAGTAAAGGGACAAAGAGGACAAAATCGATAACATGTGCCCCAATCTCGCATCTATAACATCTTCGGTAAGGGTTCTCATGTGTTTTTGAATAAAATACCACAATCCTTTGCGCACACCAGCATGACGAATGGAATCCTTCCGAAAATCGCCAGTTTGCCTTCATGATTGAGAGAGAAAATATTGGAGAGAAATAGATGAATCATGGAAAAGATAGTTTCAGAAAAATGATGGCTATTGGTTTTTTTTTCCTCTTATATATGTTGGGTATTAGTTTAAAATTGGATCTTAATTGGGTGGGGTTTATATCTGATGTGGATCCAATTTGGGTGTTGTATGAGAAACATAGTTAACAGTGTTGTGTTGTTACGTGGATCCAAGATTGGCGTGTTCTCATAAGTTAAGTTTTATCAGTTTACATGATTGTAATTAGAATTCTTTCACCTTAGGGTTCTGTTAGGGGTTCCTATAGGCTTTGTTAATGGTCTTGTTTAGGGTATGTTTAGGCTTTGATAAAGGTCTCGTTTAGGATATGTTTAGGGTTTGTTAATGGTCTCGTTTAGGGTATGTTTAGGATATGTTTAGGGTTCGTTAATGGTCGCGTTTAGGGTATGTTTAGGGTTCGTTAATGGTTGCGTTTAGGGTATGCTTAGGGTTTGCTAGTGTTTACGGATTGTGTATCATTCAAGAGATTATTTATTGTTTCTAAACATGAGAATAAAAACTAAATAGTAAACATTAGATTAACCAAATACTAAACATTTGATTAACAATGGTAGCATTCTTGTTCCTAAAAATCCGAACAAAAATCATTTACTAAACATACAGTTAAGCATTCTAAGATCCTTGTAATAAAAATCAGAGTAAAAACATCCTATCAATCAGAAAATGTTAAGCATTCTAGCATCCTTGCTCACATAATCTCCTCTACAACCGAAGAAACAAGACACTGTGGAGGTTCATACTTGGCCAACCTATCAATCAATACCAGGTCATTAGCTGCTTCCCAAAGATCCCACAAGACTTTGAGCTGAGCTGCTTTAATGTTATCATCATTCACCAAGAACATATCCAACCCAAGCAAATGACACTCAATGAAATTCAGTGCATAGACACCACAATCACATGCACTTTTATTCAGTTTCCCCACAGGGACATATGAAACACTATACGGAAGGACATTGAAATCTTTCTGGTACCTCGTTGGTTGAACTGCCTTCACAATACGAGGGACAAAGTGTGCGAATGTTTCCAACTCCTTGTACCCGAGCAATCAGACACATCAATATTCCTGGTCACGAAACTGGTACACACACTGATCCAATGATTCCCACTGACATGGATAGGAAAATAAAGTGTATCCACATCTACATTCCAAATCTCATGTGTCATTCCATGTGGTGGAAGCTCCCATGTACCATACTGCAACAACAAATTATGAACTCACATACTCTTTCTTAATCATATTGATGAAAACGCAAGTCATGAACCAGACACGATGAAGAATCCATCGGTGTAGAGTAGTTCTCTCCCGAAATAAGTACATCATGGCATCAATCTCCTGCATATTATGATGATGTTAGAATGCAAAATGTATGTAAACCACACATGAAAGTTGATAGTATGTAATGTTTACCGAGTTATGGAGCCACTCGGTTGAATCCATTAGACGATTAGCAATCTCAGAATCTAAAACAGCTGGTCCGATCCAAAGATCTTTGAAACAAAAACAATGATACAAGTTAACATAAACTCGTAATTGTTTATATATGATAGAAGATTGAGATGTTACTTACGTGGGGGAAGTTTACCAATTTCTTACTTTTTCCCAATCCTCTTCACGCACAAACACCAATGTTGAATCTGTTGCTCCTTCTCCGGCTCGATCTATTTCAACATCACATAGGTGCGGTGGTAAGGGTTTCTATGACCCGTATTTCGTAGGTTTCTAGAGATCCACTTGATACAGATCAAAATCGTCAACAAAGGTATCTTGGGAAAGGTCCTTCAATTCTTGTGTACTCAATCCAAAATCACAAGCATTAGTTTCTAAACCAATCATTTCCCATCCTATTCATTAAAAATCGAGAAATAATATAAGAACCATATAACAAAGCATATCACATTGATGGAGTTTTCACTACACAAACATTCAACCATATTACACAGCCAATACATATTACACAGTCCTATTACACAAGCTTGTCCCATTGCATATTACAAACTATGAAATTGTTACATATTACTACACAGTGAAAATGTGAAGTTCCGAGTACAAACTAACTCCAGCACCCTAACTCAATCGTTCTAGTTCCAAATACATCAAGTTCTACACTTTCTCATAGGAAGTACCTTTTTCTTCGGTTGATCGGCCTTTCCCTTGCCCTTTAGGTCGAGCTGGAACTCCTTTGCTCTTCCCTGGATCGGCTTGAACATTCGGTGGAGCTTGTTTGGCATTACTCTGGTTAGGATCACTTGCATGACCACTCAAACTGAAATATTTCTTGAGTTGTGAAACCTCAGTCTCCAACTTCCCCATCCGCTCTTTAAAACCAGTCTCCATCTTCTCTATTTGTGTATTGAGTCTATCCCCCAGAGAAGTAACAGATGTTTGGATGAGACACTCAATGAAACTCTTAGTTTCAGGATCAAGACTCACTTTTTTGGCTGCAGATTGCTGACAGAGTAACTTCTTTTTTCTTGACTTGGCTCCTTCATCATGAGTATTTCTCTTGCGTTTTCTGCAACATTAACAGTAGAGGCCTCCACGTCTGTACAACATTATCATCCACAATCTCATCAGTAACATTTTCTGTATCTATATCATATTTATCTGCTTCCTCTATTTCAGTATCTTCAGGTTCTAAAACCTCCCATTCTGTCTCGCTCCAATCGTACTTGTTTTTATCCTATGTAGAACAAGGTCCACTCGTTCATCTTGCTTCTGACCATTCCTTGAGTAGTCAACGTGCAGAAAATATCACCTTTACCATTCAATGACATGCAATAGAACATCTCATCCTACAAAACAGTTAAAACATTATAAGCTACATAAATATATACCACAATTCACCCTACAAACAATTAAAACATTAGAAGCTACATGCCTTCTCTAGAAATGTTTCTTCAGTGTGAATTATGTCATCATATGATACCTTTGCAGCTCCTTTCTAATTTCCATAAAGAGGACCTATGAAACTCTCACTAACTCTTTTGCCTAATATTTCTCCAAAATCTGGAGCCACTTCCACAATCTAAATCTGTAGAGCGTAGGAGAAACCCTCGAAAATGTAGCTACCCTTCTTATCCAATTTCTTCCTAGTCTTGTCCATTGAACTCCACAGGAAGTCAAAAGAGTGAAGACCCCAATGGAACTTCCGGACCTTGTCAAGATCCATCGCCATCTTGATGTACATATGAGGGATGTTCACCTTCTCATCTCTCCCCATAACCACACCCATTATCACGCAAATGTAGATCAACCTCAACCTATCAAGCCTAGTCCAGTTATGAACTTCTTGTAGGTGCACCTTCTTGATAGATTGCAAGGTGATCTTCTCACCTTTCTTTAGTAGCGAACTCCAAAACCCCCCGTCAGCTTTCCATTTAACTACATCACTACAACTTTCCTTCACAATCTTCAGACCAGTTACAACATGGTACTCCTGAAGGGAAAACAAGAGAGGCGTTCTTGAAAAGACAAACCACTTCTCATGCATCTTCGAAGTAATCAGCTCCTTACACAAGAAGCTATGCACCAGTTAAGCCCATTTTCCCAAATAGCCATGATGTGTGTGAAAACAAGATCTCTCTTCACTTCTCCATATTCTTCAGCCATGCGCTTCTTCAAAATTGTGAGAAGTTCCATGCAGCACCTGTTTTTGATCTTATCGACCTGAGGTTCGAAACCCTCTCTGTACAAAAGCTTAGGTAGCTATGGTTGGATATCTACAAAAGACAATAAATACATGAAAGTTAAGAGTGAAACAAAGACAAATCGATGATGAAAATATCGACAGTCACAAACATAAACAATATCATTCAAAATCAGGATCAAATAATCATAATAAGAACTAAGACAAGTCAGTTAACACACACCATTCACATATAAAATCTGATACAAGTAGAACAACATCATATTTGTATCCTAATAAACGCATACAAATAGTAACCCAAATGAAGAATAAAAAGATATAGACACATTCCTAGACACAAACACTTTCATTATGGTCACATATCAAATTCCATAGTTTGATACATGAAAGACAAATACCCAATAAAAATTGAATTAAGATGTCAAAAAAACAAATCCAGAAGTAAAAACACAAACACTTTCTTTCTGTTAGTTAATAGAACAACATAACGATTATTCCTAAGAAATAAACATACAAACAGAGACTCAATCATATTGGAAGAAGAAAGTTTTGAGTTTACCTTTACTACTAGCCATGTCGGAGAAAGACGAAGGGGTTCCACCGCAAGAGAGTGTTGACTTCACCGATGACTTCTCTCGCCGTTGAGTTCACTGAAATCGCCTTTCTGTTCGTCATTAGAGAGGAGATATAGATAGAGAAGCGGAGACAAAAATTAGTTTTAAAGGGACAAAGGAACTAAATAAGAGAGTCTCAATCAAATAAAGAAGAAATTCTCGACTTTACCTTTGGTGCTATCGAGGTCGGAGAAAGACAAAGTGGTTGGTCTCCCCGTTGATTTCACCATGAGATGCTTGGGAAGCGCCTTCGTTTCCGTCGAGAGAGATACAGAGAGTAAGCTTCGTCTGGAATTGTTCGTCTTCTTCGAGAGATAGAGAGAGAGAGAGAGTGGCGGAGAGGTCAAAGTCGGGAGAGAGAGAAGGAGGCAGAGACGTCGAATGTGAGAGAGAGAGAAGGAGGCGGAGACGTCGAAGTTGAGAGAGAGAAGGAGGCAGCGAGATCTAGGGATTGAACCAAGGGATTTAATCCCTTTTTGTTTTTCTTGTTTACAATTTTTTTCTTCTTTTTATTTGTATAAATATTTTTTTTGAAAGCATATTTTTATAATTTTTAATACTGAAAAATAATTAAATTGTATTTAGTTTCATTAATCAGGGTTGATTTGGGGATTAAGAAAAAAATTATACTAATAAGACAAAAATATACTAATGGGACAAAGTAAGATTGATTTATACTAAAGGGACAAACATGTTGTATTTTGGTTCCATTTTGGCATAATTCCCTTGTTTCTTTTGGTCTCTTTTCAGGCCTACCAGTGAGCCTAAGGTGCGAGAGAACTTTTTAAAAGCTAAAATATTTTTTTCAATGTCTCAAGCATGATTTAAAATTTTTTAGCTTGTGCCAAGTGGTTGCGGTTCCCTTGCCCTCATTTTATGTTTTCCTTGCGAAACACATTATTGATTAGCTATACTTTTCTGTGTGTTTTTGAGGCATGCCTATCAAATTAAGGTTCCAAAGGACATTATAAAAGCTAAACTAATTTTTCAAATTCTCAAGCGTCCTGATAAATTTTAATGAGTCCTGGCCAAAAGTGGTTTCTCTTAACTGGTAGTTTTTTTTAATAAACTCAAAAATCATATAAATATAATAAATGTTAAAATATATAAAATAATTATTTTTTAAAATATATAATAAACTATTAAAATCGTTGGTTTCTATAAATATAATTTTTGCCTTGTATAATTTTTATTGGGACCGAATAATTATTTAGAGTTTCTTAAGTTGATCTAGTTGTAGACCAAGGCAACATCATGTAATTGGCAGAGGAATCATCAAGCTCAAAACTTACCAACAGTTGTTGTTTACTTGCCTTCAATATGCCGGTTGCTTCCGAAATTATTATTGCCTTGCCAATATTTCTTTTGGTTTCCTTTCCAGCATGCCAGTAAGCCTAAGGTGCGAGAGGAATTTTTAAAAGCTGAAATAATTTTTTCAACATCTCAAGCGTGAATTAATTATTTTTTTGAGCTTGGACCAAGTGGTTGCGGTTCCCTTGCCATCAGTCTATGTGTTCCGTGCGAAAAAAATTATTGCCTACCATACTTTTTCTGAGTTTTTGAGGCATGCCTATGAGATTAAGGTGCGAGAGGACTTTTTAAAAGCTAATATATTTATGAAACTTTGTTAAAGTCTTACTTTCATCATTGAAGAACTTTTTTAAACTTAGAAAAGCTTCTACTAATTTGGATAGTAATTCACAGAAACTTGGGAAACATAGGAAAACTTCAACTAATTTACATAGTATTTTACAGAAACTTAGTAAAAGTTGAGAAAAATAGACATCTACAGAAAACTAATCTTCAATTAGCCATTCACGAGCAGTCCAAAGGATGTTAAAGCAGAAGTACCAAGCTTCATATTTCCAGAAACAATTATCTCATTTCAACTGTTATCTTGATCCATCTATTGAGACAACAATCTCGGGTTCTTCCATTATGGAGCACCAGCAATCATATGAGGTGTTAGGATCTATTCTTTTGAGGATAGACAGAAACATCCCAGGTTTATCGTAATCCCAGTGTCGTGTGAGTGGCCAACTAGTGATCATGTGGGACATCCGATCAACATGTTCACGAGTAAAAGCAGGATAGTTGTGAACCAATCCCTATCATCGATGCTAAATGCTAGGTTCATCATACCATCTACATATTTCGCCAACGAGCATCCTCTTTCACCAGCAAGACGTATTTTTTGCCATCCTTCATCAACTAAATGGAGCATGAATAACTCATACATACCTCGCAAGTAGATGGCCTCTGGATTACCCGCACGGTGGCACATAAGCATGAATGTTCTCACAGTATTGGACTCGTGAAACCAGTGATTCATGAAAATGAGGTTGGCGGCTCTGTAGAAGTATTCTCTCTGCCAATTTCATTGAACCCCTAAAAGCTACTCTTGCACTCCCAAAGTCACAGACATTGTGTGTCGCCTCACCTTTGAGAGAATCAGATGAAGAATCGCAAGAGGGAGAGAAGCCAAGTTGAAGTTCTCCGTTTCTGGTCATAAAATGTGATGAAGAGATGCACAAAAACGGGACTTAGAGAAGAGATTAGAACGGTCATTAGAGAATAAATGAAAGGGTGCGTAATATAAGGATTTTGAAGAAGGTGATAACCTTGTATTTAATGATCTCAACTACAAGGGGAAGCAGTAATTTCTCTTGACCGCGTGATATTAATATTCGATATGATGGAAGCCTCGACAAGACACAGCTCTGCAAGGCAACAATTGTAAGACTTGGTGTGAATATAAAATTTTGTATATATTTGTAAAACTTTAAGTAATTTAGATTCTATAATTTATATAAGGTTAATCTTAATAATTTTTATTTATTTGGCGAGATAAATGATCCTCTTTCCCACCCTCTCCATTAAAGTGTGATTTGATGGAAAACACAAGTTAGAATTTGTAACAGTCGCCTCTGACTCTCTCTTCTCTTTGCATGTCATTAAGCTCAAAACTAGCTAACCGTTTAGTTTCTTTTTTTTTAAAATCATATAAATATATTAAATGTTAAAATATATAAAATAATTATTTTTTGAATATACACTAAACTATTAAAATTATTGGTTTGCATAAATATAATATTTTGCTTGTATAAAATTTTTTGGAACCAAATAGCTACTTACAATTTCTTAAGTTTACCTAGTTGTACAAAGAAAGGCAACATCATGTAAGCGGCAGGGGAATAATCAGCTCAAAACTGGCAAACGATTGTTGTTTACTTTCTTTCAATCTGCCAGTTGCGAATACATTATCGCCTTGCCAATGTTTCTTTTGGTTTCCTTTCAGGCTTGCCAGTGACCCTAAGGTTCGAGAGGACCTTTTAAAAGATGAAATAACTTTCTTAACGTCTCAAGCGTAATTTAATTATTTTTTTAGCTTGAGCCAAGTGGTTGCGATTCCCTTGCCCTCACTATATGATTTCCTTGCGAAACACGTTATTGCCTTGCCATAATTTTTTTTGGTTTTTTAAGGCCTGCCTGTGAGAACAAGGTGCCAAAGGACATTCTAAAAGGTTAAACTAATTTATCAAATTCTCAAGCGTCCTGATAAAATTTTATGAGTCACAAAGGTGGTTTCCTTTAACCGGTTATTTCCTTTAAAAAAGTCATGTAAATATATTAAGTGTTAAAATATATAAGATAATTATTTTTTAAATATACAGTAAAATATTAAAATTGTTGGTTTGTATAAACATAGTTTTTGGCTTGTATAAAATTTATTGGGACAAAATAATTATTTAAAGTTTCTTAAGTTTACCTAATTGTAAGGAACAAGGCAACAACATAGGCCAAGTGGTTGCCTCTTCCATTGCCCTGATAAAGTTTTATGAGTTCTGGCCAAATGTGGTTTCCTTTAACTGGTTATTTCTTTTTTTTTAAATAACAAACAAAGTCATAGAAATATATTAAATGTTAGTATATATAAAATAATTATTGCCTAGAATATACAAAATACTATAAAAATTGTTGGTTTGTATAATTATAACTTTTGGCTTGTATAAAAAATTTATTGGGACCAAATAGTTACTTGAGTTTCTTAAGTTTACCTAGTTGTAAAGAGCAAGATAAAAACATATAAGTGGCAGGGGAATCATCAGCCCAAAACTGGCAAATGGATATCTACTAAACTACACGCCAATCAGTCTGAATACGAAGTAAATATCGAAAAACAAAGTAAGAATCGAAAAAGAGCAAATAGATGTCTTTTTCCAAATTTGCGTATGAGCCTTTACAACAGGATAAGAGCCTCGACTATGAGAGCTGTCGGCAAGATCCCTAGTTTTAATAACCTAAGACTGCAAAACTAGTTGAGTCGCAGCTCGAATAACAAAAATCGAAAGTTGCCTTGATGCTCTAAGTGCTAAGCTATGTTTGCTCTGGGTGGAGATTTCCGTGTGTCCCTTGCATCATCATCCTTGAAGTCCTTATATACTCCTAAGGAGGCGGTTTTCTCTTTCCCCTTATGCCCTTGGTCGAATTTATCGCTTCGCTTCGAATTTCTTCGATCTTAATGATTATCTTTGGAAACTAAACATTTATCCTCCAATCTTGACATTTATCTTTCGAACCTAACATTTATCCATTCCTGCAAAATAAAAGATAAACCGTCATAAAATTTGGGCTTGACTTCGGATAAAATCGCGAGTGGGCCTTTAGCTGAGCTTTAGACCTCATTAAGCCATTTTCTGACTTAGTCGTTTCTACGGTTTTATCGAAAGAGCATTGCTAAGACGACGTCGTCCGAGAGTTAGGATCTTTCGTATGGGGTGTGTGACTCTAGGTGTTTAGTTAACCGTTACCGTCTCATACGATCGACCCGATTCTTTCTCGAGAAAACGAGTTCTTTCGGTAAAGTTCCAATGTCAATCCTGATTGAGACAAAACAAAGATAAGTTCGATCAAGTATCGAAAGAGGAAGTTAACAAGGACGAGGTGAAAATGGATTTATTGATCGGACTTTCCGAATGAGTGAGTCGGATAGCTCTTGCCACCTAACTCGCCCGTTCAGCTAGTTGGGCTTGTCCAACTCGCCGAACGGGCGAGTTGGCAGGCTTTTGTGGTTTGATTTGCCCGTTCGACGAGTTGGACGTCTTGCTCGGCCAACTTCTCTGTCCGGGGAGTTGGATGATCAAGTTTTCTAGTCATTTCATCGTATTTCCGTTCAGGGATACGTTTACTCGAGATCTTTGGACAAACTCTTCCTGATGGCTCATTTGTGCAGGTCGTTCCTTTGTGGTCAGTCGAGATTTGACCTTGATTTTCCCGTTCCCCTTTTTCTGAGACATTGTCTCTTTCTTTCACAAAGGGCGCATTTTTCCGGTGGGTTTCCGACGTTGATTCCGTCGAAACCGATTTTGACCCCAATATTCACGTATATTATTATCATGTATAAAGCTTAAACTCATCAGTAAGATTTTATTTTCTTCCGCCATTTCTTTCTGAGCTAATTTTTTTTGCTTCAATTTGTATACGCAATTGAGCTATCTTGTAACCCTTTTCTCTAGTACTTGCACCTTCTTTTAAGAAACTAAGGATTTGTTCATATGATGAAAACAAGGTAGCCATAGATGAGTTATTACCTTCATCAAGTTTTCTTTTGAGTTTTGCTTTAGGCGAACCAATAGGAGGTTATGACGAGTTTTGCTGCATTTATTTTTCCATGTTTTTTTTGTTGAGTAAGATATTGGTTTTTTCTTTGGGTTGAACCTATTCTCATTTTAAACATAATTATAAGTGGATAAGAATTCAAATGATTGGCCAAAATTGATTTTTGAGATTTTATACACTTAAATATGTTTTCTCATGGGGTTTGCTCATGGGGTTCCACCTATTTTCAGCCCTAGATTAGACAAAATCAATGGACCAGAGCTCTTGGATTTCTTCTTCTATCTGTTTGGTTGTTACGTTTATCATGTGAATCAAGATCTCAGCTATATATTTGTCAAAATAAACGGACCAGATCTTTTGGTTTTCTTCCGATCCCTCCATTCCTTATGTTCTCCACATTGTCTAGGTCTTCCTTCCTTCAATCCCAAACCCTAAAACTATACCCTATACCCCAAACCTTTTTTCATAACTAATTAATATTAAAATAATTAAAACTTTGATCTCGTAATTTATATACAAATATAACATAACTCTATAATTGATCATATGTATATTAGGGAGGTAAATACTATGTAAATATTTTATGAATGATTTTTATGCTTTTATCTACATGAAGTATTTTAAGAATAATATAATATTTGTTTTATAATTTTGTCTACAATAATTTTCTGTATATTATTTTAGCCATCGTGAAAGATTAATGCTTTTAGTTAAGTTTTATTAAATATAAGGTTTATTATTTCAAATACAAAAGCGTTGAGGTTTAATATGGAAATCTGTCGAAAACTACATGGTAGCAACATCGTAATCAGATTAAATTGATTTTAGTTAAAGTTTATGGGGCGAATTAATAAACTTAAATATTTTTCATGGGGTTTCTCATTGGGTTCAACCTATTATCAGCCGCTAGATTAGACAAAATCAATGGACCAGAGCTCTAGTCTTCTTCATCTCTCTGATTGGCTGTTACATTTATCACGCGGATCACGATCTCAGCTATAGATTTGAATAAATCAACGGACCAGATCTATTGGTTTCTTCCGATCCCTCCATTCCTTTATTCTCCACATTGTCTACGTATTCATTCATTCAGTCTCGGACCCCAAAGCTATACCCTATACCCAAACTTTTTTTTCATAACTAATTAATGTTAAATTAAACAAATAGAAATTTAATATATGTAAATTTACTCAAAGATCGTCAAACATTATTACACACCATTCTATCAAAATTTTGACCTCGTAATTTATATGTAAAATCATCATAGAGGTAATTATTACACACCATAATACATTTGCTACTAATTCACCCACATACATAATACTAATCGACAAATGTGTTTATATCACCTCAAATGTTATTATTGATACATGAAACACATAAACATCTAACCCAATATTTACATCAATTTGTGAAAAATATAAATATCATGTATATGTAGTTTTAACCATTGTGTAACTGTTTTGACTTCAATATTTTAGAAACAAAAATAGTTTACTTTTGGAGGGTTTTTTTTGAATCTTCCCTATATAAATGATCTTCACTCTCGAGACCTATTTGATTCATTTCTAGCCAGTTCAGTCTCATTCTCAACTCTCTCCATCTCTCTTTCTCTCTCCAGTCAACAATGAAGGATCCTTACTACAGCGCGGTGAAGCAACAGAAAAGGGAATGTGATTGGCTCTATGTAGTGGCGGACGCAAACCATGGCATACCAAACAAGTATGATTTTGGTCAATCTATTGTAGTGGAAACATGCGAGCAAGGAAGGCGGTACTATGTATGCAAAGTGTTTGAGGTTAGAATGATATGCAGTATTTAAATTATATTTTGTTAATTTGTTGACTTCTAAGCATAATTTCCCTTCCACCTTTAAAATGATGGCTTGCACTTTCGCATTTGCTGTCTTCAAGCACTCGAAAATGAGGTGAATAATTTAAAGAACGACGCACGTGACGAGGTCAAGACCCGCTTGAAGCTGCAATTAAAGATTCAACAAATGAATGAGATCGAAGAGCTCAAGAAATTAGTCAAGGGTTTTCCTTAATTTCTTGTGTGTGATTCCCTAATTATGTTATGAACTTGTTGTGTGCTCTCGTGTTTATCTTTGTGTTCTAAACTTATATATTGCTATGTTTTTCGTTTCGCTTGGTTGTTATGTTTTACTAGTAGTACACCTTCAAATAAGAAACATCAGAGTTAGTTATACATTAACCGACAACAAGCAACATAAGTTTAAACATAAAACAACAACGAGATAGCCATAGTAGTAGATAAAACTTTTCACCATATTTTCAACAACCAACAAAAAACAAGTTAACAGCCAGGTACAAAGATCTCATTTTTCCTTCTTAGACCTAGTCATTGTCTTGTTCAGGTTGTCATCCAGTGCGTGCACCGTCCGTTTAACACCATTTTCTTTTCTCTCCCTCTCCTTCACATCCCGAGGTGAGTCTTCACCTACTTTCTCGACATAAGCCTCCAATGCAGAGACTCTCATGTCTAACACCTCCATCTTGTTCTCCACATCTCCATCTTGTTCTTCCAATGCAGCGACTCTCATGTCTAACGCCTTTCTCCACTCTCCCATTTCTTGTTCCAATACAGAGACTCTCATGTCTAACGCCTTTGTCCACTCTCCCGTTTCTTGATCCTTAGCATTAACTTGTTCTGCCCATTCAATTAATGAGATCTCTAAGCTATTAAGCGGAAGGTTGAAATCCTGCAACAGTCATACAATGGGAAGAAGGATACACATCATACTAGTTTTAGTCCAATTACAAACTAAACATCAATCACTACCATTTATTCCAATCAAAATTGAATTAATCATCCTAATTATACCAATTTTGTTCACAAACTAAGGAGTAGGGGTTTTCTCTCCCTTTAGGTTTCTATCAAAACCTGCAAATCAACGACATCAACAAACCAACCAGACAAAGTTCTTCAACAAACAAAATGGCAAGTTATACCTATTATGACGAGAGAAGCATTGGAGAAAGTCGAAAGGAGACGAGATCCGAAAAGCTTCTTGTTTTTTACGTCTTCCTTTCAAAACGCTAGAACGGTTAAAATTAGGGATTTAATCGCGGATATACACGATAAAGATTCGAGATGATTTCTCGCTTTCTTTTTCTATTTACATTTGTCATCCAAACAATCAGTTGACTTGGGCCCATTAGATGGACTGAGCCCATTTTTCATAGTATTGCGATGAATACATGCCGTAGGCGAGATTTTTATTCGTTGTTTACTTTTCCCATTAATGTCCATTAGAGGGTTTGAGCCCATTTGATGAAATGAAGAACATTATCTCTTATTTATCTCTAGTAACTCCTGAGGACACCATTCTAGGTCAAATCATCTTTTTTTAAAATATTTTTTTTAATCTTTCTATCTCTAATAACCCATAGGATATTTTTATCTTGAAATCATCTGAGACAATATTTTATCTATTTTTATATGCGCCTACTCAAAAATACACCCAACAGGAGACTATAAAGATAAAACAATTTGCACACGACATAGAAAAGGTTTAAAATAGCAACAAAGTGATAAAACGGTTTGCACACTACATACAAAAGGTTTAGAAAAGCAACAAAGTGGAGAAATTCTTTGTTATTAAATGAAAGTTCAGGATCATTGCCATTAGCTTGCCATTTACTCTCATTTGAAGTTGTGTCGTTAACCTGCCATTTCGTATCATTGCCATTAGCTTGCCAATTCTGAAGGTACCGCTGGTATTTTGAAATAATGGGACCAGTCACACAAATTTCCTTTCGTGGGGGTACTGATTCCACAATGTCCCTGCAAAGTGAAGCATAGTAGATAATTCTTTCTAACATAATTGGTTTTAATTATGAGTTTATCAATATTCATTTTATTAATATTTCTAGCTAATCTAAGAAGACTTCTGTGGAAATCTTCTATTTTAGTTTTTGTAAATTTGTTAAGTAACTTTAAGATATGTTTTTTAACTTTCAGAAGTGTTAAATAACTTCAAAAATATCAAGTAATATGGTTTAATGTGTCTTCTTAGATCATAATATATCCTTTTTAATTTTCATGAAATTTAAATTTTCATTTTTCACTTAAAATTTAAGTTTTCCGCTTAAATTTCCCGCTCATATTTCAATTTCCCGCTTTAAATTTCTGCTCATATTTCAATTTCCAGCTTTAAATTTAATTCTTCCAGAAGACTTCCTAGAAGTATTCCAGAAGACTTCTAAAAAGTCTTCCAGTGAAATTGTTATATGTTTGAACTTATGTAATATCTGATATTTTGTGAATTTTGCTAAGTTTTCTTAAGAAGTCTTCTCACTTAGCTGTAGTAAATTTAACTAATTTTATTTGTTATTGTATTTGCTATTGAATTTGTATCAATAACTTCAATAATGTCAAATACTTTTGGCAAGATAATATTGTAGACATGAATATATTTACCATTTTTTCATTAATACATCTTTAAATTTACAAAAGAATTCAAAACTAAAAGAATACACCTACAAATCAAAAAAAGATCATAAACAAAATTATTATAGATCATTCCTCTACAAAAACAAGCTTAGACTCCACTTGACATGAGCGAAGACTCCGTCCGAAGACTTCCAGGAAGTCTTCTAGCACATTATAAGGTCGACAATCTATTTCTCCACGAGAACCATGATATAGTACTCAATGTCTCTGAAATTACCACCTTTGTCTATTTCTCCGCGAAAGTAAAGTTCGAAACTTATTTTCCCCCGAATACGTAGTTCGAGATGTATTTTCCCACAATAATCAAATTAGACAGTTTAATATCAGTTAACTGTTTTAAGTTAAGCCGTAAACCACTTAAAATTGATAGTTTACCAAACAAGATCCATTTAAGAATGATTTAAACTCGATTTATACCTGATTTAAGACCCAAACTCATTAAAAACAGACCCAATTTATACCGGATCACTGTTTTTAATGAGTATGAGTCTTAAATCGGTTATAAATCTGGTTTAAATCGTTCTCAATTAGATCTTATTTTGTTAATTATCAACTTTAAATGGTTTACGGTTTAACTTTAAACAATATACTGATACTAAACCATCTAATTTAATTATTGTGGAGAAATATATCTCGAACTACATATTTAGGGGGATACAGGTTTCGAACTTTACTCTTGCGGGTAAATAGACAGATGTGATAGTTTCGGAGACATTTGATTCTATATCATAGTTCTCGTGGGGAAATAGATCGTCGACCCCAAATTATATGTTAGAAGACTTCTGGGAAGACTTCCCTGAAAGTCTTCCAAGTCGTCTCAGATATGAAAAACCTACAAAAACAAAATAAACCTGTGAGAAATACATGAGATAAAAATGAGAAATTGATATAAAGTTTGGTGTTTTTAAGTTCAAAGATATTAGAGAGAGGTTGGAGAGTTTTTGTATGAGAAAAATGTTAGAACATGAAGCAACCAGAGACTTACCAA
Source organism: Moricandia arvensis (assembly GCA_905132765.1). Lineage (NCBI taxonomy): Eukaryota > Viridiplantae > Streptophyta > Magnoliopsida > Brassicales > Brassicaceae > Moricandia > Moricandia arvensis. The sequence continues at coordinate 43,790 of CAJHQP010005406.1, forward strand.
AACTCCGTTATGAAGACATACCAAAATGCTTAAATCTGTAATGAAGGAGGAGAGATGAGAGAAAACTCCGCTAGAAGACTTTCAGGAAGTCTTCTAGAAGACTTAATGCACTAGACGAATTTTGAGAAGTCTTCTAGAAGACTTTGTGGAAGTCTTCTTGTGCATTAAATGTTAAAAGACTTCCGTCGTTTTAGATCTGAAAAACCTGCATGTCCAAAGCATTCAATTGACTTCAAAACATTGAAAAGCTTGAAAAATAAGGTAAGAACTTAAAACAACAAAAAGATTTTTCAAAAGTTAAGAGCTCTAAGCAACAAGAGGTTACAAAATGAAAAAAAAATGATTTATAGATCTACCTTTAAATGAGTGGAAGATGAGAACCATGTAATGAAAAACCTTCAAAAACAAAATAAATCAGTGAGAAAGACATGAGATAAAAATGAGAAATTGATATAAAGTTTGGTGTTTTTAAGTTCAAAGATATTAGAGAGATATTAGAGAGTTTTAGTTTGGGAAAAAGGTAAGAACTTTAAACAACCAGAGACTTACCAAAACTCCGCCATGAATATTTACCAAAATGCTCAGATCTGTTATGAAAGAGGAGATATGGGATAAAACTCCGCCAAAAGACTTTTGGGAAGTCTTCTAGAAGACTTCATGAAAGTATTCTAGTGCATTAAATGTTAGAAGACTTCTGAGAAGGCTTCCCTGTAAGTCTTACAAGTTGTCTCAGATCTGAAAAACTTGAATATCCAAAAGCGTTCAATTGACTTCAAAACATTGAAAAGCTTCAAAAATAAAGTAATAATTTTTTTATGCACAAAATTAAGAGCTTAAAACAAGAATTTTTTTTTTTAAAAGTTAAGAGCTTTAAGAAACTAGAGGTTACCAAATAAAAAAAATATGATTTATAGATCTATCTTTAAAGGAGTGGAAGATGAGAACCATGTAATGAAAACCTGCAAAAACAAAATAAATCAATGAGAAAAAACTTGAGATAAAAATGAGAAATTGATATAAAGATTTTTTTTAACTTCAAAAAGATTAGAGAGAGTTTGGAGTATTTTAGAATGAGAAAATTATATTCTTATTGAAGCCATGTAGATAAAGAGACATACTATGTAAATGTTTCTTTATATAAGGAGACAAAAATTCTAATAAAATTAAATATTTTCGATTCGAAATACTTTCAAGTAAGTCTTCTAATAGAATACCTCCTGGAAGATTTACTTGGAAGTCTTCTAGACCTTAAATTTATTGTTCGCCTGGAAGACTTCCGCGGAAGTCTTCTAATGCATTATTTGTTGGAAGACTTAAGTCACCTAAACCATAAATTCAAAACAACTAAGTAATTAGAAAAATACTTTATAAAACTTAAATTAACTTTAAAAGTATTTAAAATAAACAAAACTAAACACATATAAGTTAAAATTTAAATTTTCAAAAGAAAAGTTAAGCATCCAAAATTGACATTAAGAATACAAACAATACAAAAACATATGTTACCAAATCCTAAACCAAATAATATCATGACTCACTACATTCACTCATCTATATTAAAAATAATTAGATTTTACTATATCTTAATTTTTATCATTTACAAATGTTTATAATTACATGATTTTAATTTTTTTTGCACGATTGTTTTTTATAAAATTCATAAATTGTTTTTAAGATAAATTATTAGAGACGACTTACCAGTGTTATCATCGTAAAAAGAAATTCTGGTTTTTTATTTGATCGTAAGGGGCTGATTGTAATTTCAAAGGCTTTTGGGTTACTTTTGAATTTGATTTATGTTTGAGTATAATTTTACATTTAAAATAAAGTTTTGAGTCATATTTGGCAAATTCTCCTCAAATATATTTTTAAATTCAAATAATTTGAAGAAATTTCAAGATATATATATAAGTACAAATTCATATTCTGATGAAATGATAACCATGTAAAATGCATTCAAATATAATATTATTTTAGTATAACAAAATCTAAATTAGTTATTCAAAATAATCTAATACATATTATAACACTAAGCCACATATTCTACAACAATATTATTTTAAGATTTCCTAAGGCAAAATATTTAATATAATATAATGCATAAATTTTTGAATATATATTCTTAATTATATTCTAACTCTTAGTACCACTTATTTAATTTTGGGGAATTTGCCAAAATGACTTAAAATTTGATTTTAAATGCAAAAGTATACTCAAACATCAATCAAATGCAAAAGTAATCTAAACGCCTTGTGAAATTACAACCAACCTATTATGATCAAACAAAAAACGATAATTTATTTTTACTAATATAACCTTGGGAAGTCTTATGAATCTTTTGAGTTTGTGTAAGTCGTCTAGACGACTTCCTGGAAGTTGTCTCATATAGTTGATCTTAAGAATAATTTATGAATTTTATAAAAAACAATTCCTAGAGGAAAAATTGAAATCGTGTAATTTATAAACATTTGTAAATGATATAAATTAAGATATAGTAAAATTGAATTATTTTCAACATTGATGAGTCAATCTAGTAAGTCATGGTATTCTTTGATTTAGGGTTTGGTGACATATGTTGTAGTCACTA
>CAJHQP010005407.1:0-46368 GCA_905132765.1 Moricandia arvensis
GTAAAATAATTTTCTGGAATTATTATTTAATTTTGGTGGATATGCTATATATAAAATAGTTAATCATATCCACACTCATCTACATTTAGAAAGTGATATAAATTTCTAAAATAATCTATATTATTAAAACAGAAGTACAAATCTGAGAATGCTAAAATTTAGTCATTTATTATAACAGTATTTAATGAAGCTCTTGATATTTTAATGAAGCTACAATTAAGGAATGTTGTCTTATCCAAATTAACTTACTCGATTTATTACACTATAATAAATGAAGCAATTGATATTTTAATGAAGCTACTAATTAGGAATGTTGTTTTATCCAAATTTTAAAATGTTTTATTACATCTTTCTTTTTTTTCTTCTAATTACTTCATTAATTATATTTATTATAATAATTAACATCACTTATTTTACGTGTTAATCATAATATTTCATATGTTTGAATAAAATTATTTCATTCGTGACAAAGATTCCAACCGGTTAATATATAGTTTTTATTTATTTACATTCATCCAAGTATCCATCCGAATAGAAATCGTTTTTTTGATATCGTTTTTTGTTGTTCTAAAACTAAACTACATGTAGATATTATAAATTTTTAAATGGGGTTTGAGTTGATCCTTCCGAGTCCGGGTAGGTTCATATGAACCCAAAAGTATTAAAATAACCTATATGTTTAAAAATATCATTAAACAAAATATAAATACATAAGTAAAAAAATTATATTATAGATTTCATGTGCTAAGTTTTTAATAAGATAAATGAATAATATAGAAATAATATTATACTTTTGTTAAAAATATTCCAACTAATTCTTTTATTAATTGACAAAAACTCATATGTAAACAAATGACATTATTTTTACCGGGATATAAATTTTGTTATACAATTGACGGTTACAAATGAATAATCATATTACGTTTGTTGACTTTATATTTATTTCTAATTAGTCAAGATAAGTATATTTTTATATATAATATATCATCATGTAAAAACATATAACTATATCACGAAACAAGATTTAAATTAATACCCGCTCGGTGAGCGGGTCAAGCTCTAGTGTATTTTATTTTTCCATTCAAAAAGGAACGAGATGTAATAATTTTCGTGTTTTTTGTTGTAACTGGTTAGTTTTACATGATGTCCAGTTGAATAATGCATTTCGAGCAGATTATCACAATAAAAAGATTTCTAGTTGCAGCCACTGCGAGAATCCAGAAAAAAATATTAAATGCAATGGCGAAGTCATTAAATTAAATATATTGACTAAATCTGAAATTCTGAATGACGAAATATTTTATTTTTCATTAACCTTGCATAATGTTTAAAATAACTTTTGTGTCTACATGATGTAAATAATTTATATTAAAAAAAAAACAAATCGTAAAATCATTCATTCTACGATGCATTCCACGAAATATAATCAAGATTATTAGTATAATTTTTTTTCTTAGTGATCATACTCACATTTACCATAGCTTGGATCCTTAAAAACGAGTATACCGGTATTGTTGAAATAACACGCTTTTTCGGTACGTCCGTTATATTGGTAATACTGATTCATTGCAAACGATGCATGGCTTCTAAGATTATCTGGCTCGAAGCAGAGACCACCCGGTTTGATTGGTATACAGTCAACATGTCCATGACCACACAGCCAATCAATATTAGCTAGCATTTGTTCATCTGTCGCCGATGGAGATACCACACACCACTGACCTCTGGCATTTACGAGAGAAAGGTGGTTGATCGCAACGATCGATAGAATGAGGAAGACGAGTGCTGACGGCGAACACATAATTTCAGTTATAATCTTTTTTTTTAACTCAGTTGTATATGTGAATTTATACAACTGCTTATCCTTATATATGTTTTTAAAATTAATATTTTCTTCGTTAGACTTTAATTTTCAATATATATAAGGAAAGGAATTTTTCAAAGTCAAAGTCAAATGAGTCTATAATTTATAATTAGATATACTCCTTAAAATAGAATACAATCACATTTATTTTCTCATATAAAAGTGCAAAATGATCTACAGATTTAATAGTAACACATCCTATATATATACATAATATCTGAATAAAAGAAATATAGAAGGTCAATTCAATATAATATACCATAAACATAAACTGATAAATAATTTAATGAAAATAATAGATTTATAACTTTTTCATATTAACATATTAATTAATGATTTGATAGAGACTAGGAAAATGTAACTCCATGAATAAGAACAAGAAAAAAAATATGTAATATAAAATGGAAGTTTTTATAGTTTTTCCAAAGAAAAGGAAATCTACACCTCTGGCTTGGCTTTTCGAATCGGGAGGTTTACTTACTTAGATTACTTAATGTTGTAAAAAAGGAAATCTTAAAACATAGATGACTCAGTAATTATACCTAAAGTCTATATGGATTACATCTCTCGAAATCAAGTAAATTAAATTCAGTTCCGTTGAGTAAACACGGCCAAAGGAATACGCTGACTTAGAGAAAAAAGTAAAAATATCAGCTATAACAGGAGAACACTTAGCTCCAATAGAGGACATGGACAAACACGCAGAAGTCGGCACAAGAATAGGATTTACATAGTTTTACTAGTCCTTGACGAGCTCTAAGCTCTTGAAGATTCCATCATTTTTTTTCTTGTAATCGTCCTTTGATAAAATTATAAACATCTTTCAAATAACTCACCATAATTTATGCCTACATCTGGTACGTGCTGAATTCGGAATGAAATATATCGATTTGTATGGAATTGTAAATACATTATAGTAGAAAATGAGTTAAGTGGTACTGATCAAGATCATTTCAATTCTAAGTGTGCAACTGCTAATTGCATCAATTACTAAGTAAAAGTTTATAAATTCTAAATTGAAAATAAGGACTTTCTTGTATTGTGTAGTTTTCATAAAACAATCAAAATTTGTTCTTAAAATAAGAAAAAACGTTTTAGTAAAATCTTATATACTAACACATACATACAATTATAAACATAAATATAAGAATAAAACTAGTGTTGTATGGCGAGAATTATTTTCTTTCTCTCATTTTATTTCTTTCTGTTTATACTCTAAGTCTGTATTTATTGTTTTATTTATTCTATTAAATTTAGTTAATATTTTTTCATTCAATTTGTCTGATTGATTTGGTCGTTTCTTTTTATCGTATTAAATTATTGGTCGGGATGAAATTTATTTTCACAATGAAATATATCTGTTTTACTAAACGAAAATTCATACAAAAATGGTGTTTCTATATGTTCTAAGAAAATAATGGCGTAACTGGTTAAAAGCATATATTGAATAAAATGAATAATTTCTTTTCTAAAAAGAATAATTTTGAATGGCATGTTGATAAGGGTCTTAAAAGAGAATGGCGAATAAGGTGGAGTAAAAAAAGTATTATTATAATGAGAAATACTCTATGATAGACTTAAATATTTTTATCACAAAATAGCACAAAGATTTATATGACCAAAATAGATGTTGAAGTCAAAATCGGTCACGGCGAAAACAACGGCAAAAATCTTCAGAGAAAAAGTATCTTAAATAAATATGAGCCAGAAATTTCAAAGAAACTACATCGCATAAGCCGAGCCTATTTAAAAGGATATGAGAACAAAATTTTGTATATTTGATCCCGAATTAGAAATGAGAGAGTTTCTATCCAAACTTGAAGATCAGAAAAAACATTCTTGCAGAAGGTTTTGCGAGAAATAACGAATTTTACGAAACAATCTTCCGTAAAACGAAAATTCGGAGAGTTTCCATGAAGAACCTCATTGAGAAATCTGTGATATAATTTTCCAAAAACAACTTTGAGAAAAACTTGCGTAAAACAAACTAAACCGTTTCAAAAGTGTAATAAACAATCAATAGAGGGAATGAGAACAGAAGAAAGGCATCACCACTCTCTCTCTCTCCCTCTCTCTTCTCTCTCTCTTCTCTCTATCTTCTCTCTCTCCCTCTTTAATGTCACCCAACACCTTCCCTCTCTCCTCCATGTCGCCACACACACGCTCTCTCCTCCATGTCGCCCAATACCTCTCTCTCCTACATCTCGCCAAACAACATTCTCTCCCTCCCATGTAAACACCTTTCTCTCTCCTCCCAAGTCGCCAAACACATTTATCTCTCCTCCCAAGTCACCAAACAGCTCGTTCTCGCCAAAAATCACCTTCTCTTTCATCCATGTCGCTAAATAGGCTCACTATCTCACTTTCATGTCGCCAAACACCCTTCTCCTTGATCAAAGTCGCCCATACCCTCTCTCCTTTTTCAGTGTCGCCAAATATGATCCTTCATCGCCCAATGATGCTCTCATCATGTTTTTCTTTAAATCTCAGTCAAAATGGCTTTCGTTTCGTCGGAATCGTAGTTTCTGTTGGAATTTACAAAAGAAAAATAAGTAAGGGTTTGTTTTCTCGTAAAATATAAGGTAAATGTCAAGACTATACTTGTTAACTTAACACCATCGTATCCTCGACTAATTAAATTGTTTTGTATCAGTTCATAGGACCAATGACATAAGAAAAATGTACATCTGACAAATCAACAACTTTTCTGGAAAAAAAACCGTAAAAGCGCATAAGTCGTAAAGTGGTCCGAAACGACCTAAAACACGACGAAATACCACTTATGGTTTAAAATGAGAAGATGATCAGGTTCAATGACGGTTTATTCGACTTTGATAAAGAAAATGGAAGAAGAGGATAAATGTGAAGTTTCCAAGGTAGACATGGACTTTAAGAAGGTAAGGAAAGATCTCCGCAAAAGGATAAACCCGAATTAGGGGCGAAAAAGGAAAGACGGCCAACTTTGGAGGCATATATAAGCACATACGTGGCAGAGAAGATAAATGATGATTTTAGGCTCTTAGAAATCTCTGCACTTATAAACCTTAGACATTGTTCTCAACATGCTTAGTTTTCTATGTCTTGCACTTGATTACTAGACGAACTCGCAAAAGCAGTTCGAGCTCTTGTTCAAACTTTGTAAATTGAACTACATTCGGCTCGATCCTCGAGGGGTGCGTAGGCAACCTTTCATAATGTCCAATCCGAAATCAATAATGATTTTTGCATCTATTTTTGTGTTTTGCTAAACGAGCTGCAGCTCACATAAGTTTTCTCGACATAGGTGGTTATGCTAGAAAACTTAGTTAGGTTTTACTGCTTATGGTATTTTATTTCTGTTGTAATCCAGTTTCCAGATAAACGTTCTTTATGTTTTTATATCTGGAACGCTTATACGCAAATCCGAGATATAAATCTATTTTTTGTAAATTTGGTTTGTTGTTTATCTTTATTTTCTGCATTTATTTGATCACGTTTGGTTGGTTCTTGCAGAGAATCCAGACCTCAAGGAAAGCTACACTTTCTTCCACTAATAAAATTGACGGTGTGAATTTCGGTTCCCAAATTCCAGTGCTAGAAGGAGGGGGATTACCCTAACTCATGCGACCGTAAAACGCTTGATCGAAACAATGTACGGAAATATGAAAGACAAACTCATAGCTCGCATTTAAATGTCAACAATGGAAAAAACGCTGGTAACATAATTCCAGCAGAGAATGCTCCTATGGCCAACACTAACGCAAACGCTAACGCAAACGCCGCAGCACTCAACGAAATAAAATCCCTTGTCGCAACTCTTCTGCTTAAGTAAACCAACCAAAACAAGCTAGTGTTTTCTATGCCTAAATAGGCAGAAACAATATTATAAAAGATATTGGCTGTAACCCTCAAAAAAATAAGAATAAATAAAATCCAATTTTGCGTATAAATGATCAATCTTAAAGTTTAAAAATTTCAGGGGGGTTAGTTATCAGTTTCATATTAGAAGCTAAATCTGTAAATAGACAAAGTACAGTGACTAAAGTGTAAAATCGTACAAAAACTGTTTCTAGCAAGTATATCTCCAAAACAATAGTTGGATTATCTTGGATACCTCTAAATCTCCATATCTGAACCTTAATATGGCGTGTATGTATGCGTTTTAAAGTCCCAGTGACTTGGAATCTGGTTCTCTTGTCAAATTCAAGCTTTGGTGAGTTTTCGAAACCCGTTTATCCATCATCTCCGATTCATCAACTTTTACCAATCCATGATAAGCATATGTGATGTTTTAGGTTACTTGTGTCTTCTGTTAGTGGTGGTTTACTCCTGGTCATGTTCAGCCTTGGTCGTGGTGCTTGGTAAGCTCCATCTTCTTACTTTTTCAATTTTCTTCCATGGAAGTGACCTTCAAGTTCTTTAATTGTGGATTTGTTGTTAGGAAGAGTTAGGCTTTTCTCTATGCATCACTAGAAACCTCTTGTTCACGAAATCCAACGCTGCAAACCGTTTATCAAATGGAGATCTGATTTGATCGAAATTTGTTAGGTAAATTCTTTGATCTCAAGGCTTCTTAATTAAATCTAATTTTTGTAAAACCGGTTCTTAAAGTTTTGACACTTTTTTTTTTACTAAATAAGTGATACAAATACACGACAGAAACAGCTTTTTTTACTTGTGTTTTGATTTTTAATTGACAACAATTTGAACCAGTTCTGCAATTTAAAAACCGGTTTGGGAAAACCGATTTTGGATTCAGTTTGCTCTCGTCCGTATCTTTCCAGTGGTATATCGAAACTATTTTTCTGATCATCGACTAATTTTAGGTGAATTAATTGGTTTATGTGGACCGTTGTGGAACTACAACCGGTCACTCGTTTGATCTGGAATTATTTACAGGTGAGTTCTACCTCACTTATTAACTATTATTGAATTTATAAAATTTCAGGAATGAAATATCAAAATAATTAAGTGATTTAAAAGTTAACATTTGAATTATAACTTATGTAGTCTAGTAGAATTATTGACATAACTCTGATGATGATATGAATTCTGTTAAGACCAGTATCAACATGCTATCTGATTTAGCTAGCTCTATTGAGAAAATTGTGGTGTCCGGCATCACCACATATGCATTTAGTATTTTGATATTCTGTTAGTGGTTTTGATATCAGTTAATGCCGTGAACCGTACTTCCTTACCACCTCGTAAGGGCCAGCATCTCTATCGAGTCTAATATGTATTTACTATGTTAGTATTTGGTTAGGGTCAACTAATGCTGGAGTTGTACCATTTTGATGTTGCATGGCGAGATACCTGGTCGGTTTATTTTGTCAGTTCTGATTATCTTAATATATTAGTATGTAGTAAGTAAGGTAATTTATGATGTTGGTGCCAACACGTGAACATTTTTCTGTGAGGGATCAGCTCGTGTTGGTATTTGTTTTTCGGGTCTGTAGTCTCATTAAGCAATCTTTCGCTCACATAAGTTTTGATTTCCGTGCAGATGACAAGGAGTAAGAGATTTAATCTTTTTGTGAGCTTCAAACTTAAAGTGTTTGAGATTTTATTAATTTACTTTATAATTTTATTATTTTACTATATTTTCTTTTAAAATTTATATGTTACATTGGTTGTCGCTAACAAGACCGCGATACCACTCGCAGAAAAGAGCAACTATTGGATCTATCTAAACCCCCAAAAAATTGTCTTGTTACCAAGCTAAAGAGATCTCGACGTGAAAAGTAACTCAATCAAAAACTTTTTCCGTAAAAGTATTTGGAAAAAAAAATACTTCCTTTTTCCGAAATCGCAGAGAAACCTTAGATTACTCGCGGAAAAGAAAGCACATCAAATCGGGTACACTTCCTTCACAACTTTAATTCTTCTGAAAAAATGTGAATAAACGAAGTTGATTTCTCCAAACTTCCCCAAAACCCAAACCGTTTGACGAAAACTAAAAAAGCAAAAAGGGAGATTGTATCCCTCACCGCTAAGACGACTTCTGAAACATAATATTTCAGAAAAATCAAGCATCACTTATGTAGTAACATATATTGTGAATTCGCGATACTTGTCTACTAAGATTGTTTCGCAAAAAAACACTCAAATATCCCTCAGATCAACCCTACAGAAACGAGAAAATTCCTGATTAAGTTTGATCACGATAATAAGGCTAACTGCAGCTTGAGTTTCCTATATACAACTTGGAAACTAAATTCACATAATTTCCTAAAAACGTGAGTTTTCCAAAACAGCTCTCGTACATCCAAACTCGAAACATTTTACAGAATAAATATCGTAAAATTAAACTCGACGACATCTTATGAAACAACTTTTGTAAAATTAAACCATACGACATTATACTAAACATATTTCAAAAAAATAAAATCGACAATATCTCATGGAATAATTTTCATGAAATAAAGCTTGACAACATTTTACAAAAAGGCTTCCGTAAAATTAAACTCAAACAACATTTTACAAAAAATCATCAAATTAAGCTCGACAATCATTTTACGGAAAAAAAAATCGTGAAATTAGCTCGGCGGTATGTTATGAAATAAATTTCGTAAAATTAAGCTTGACAAAATTTTACGAAACATCTTTCGGAAAACAAAACTCTACAACATTTTATAAACAATCTTCGTAAAATTAAACTCGATAGTATTGTACGATACAACTTTCTTAGAACAAATATGAAATCAATTATGAAACGATTCTCGTGAATATAACTCAAAAACATTTCGCAAAACTTTGGAAAATCAAACAAGATCGTACGAAACAATCAACGGAAAACGAAGACAATAAGGGTTAGGACATGACCAATTAGTTCACAGCTTGACGAGCTAAGCACCTCACCAGAATGAAATCATGTCCATTGTTTTGGTACCTCATCGCCCACTTCACTTATCCTCGAGCCGTCATCCGCTTCTCCTCACTTTGTTTCAATGATTTTGTAAAGTTTCTTTGATACGAACTAAATTCTGCCACTTAGAGTCGAAAACATCTATTCATAAACATTTGATAGAGTTTTCAGTGATATACAAAGCACACTTGATCATTTTAGTAGAATCAGCAGTACAAAGAAACAAGAACATAAACTTAGACGTTGTAATCTCTTCCTCCCTTTGATATTCACGTTGACAACCAAATCATGCGAAAATTAGAATTGAGCTTTGCGAAGTTCCATGACATTGAGTCTAAAGTGGCTATTCCTAAACACCAAAAAACAATTCGACCAGATGCTCTTCATTTCATAAAACCAACGATACAGAGACTGAAAGTCAGATTGGAAAATATGGACCGACGAACCAAACCACACAAGGGGCTTCAGCCTAAACGCGGGCCAGGAACTACAAAAGACAGGAAGAATAAATATTCTTACTTGTCATATGAGGTGGAGAGACATGAGGATAAGAAGGGGAAAACGAGAAAGAAAAATGGAGAAGAGGCAAACCCGAGTCTCCAAGAAGACTAAGGTAAATCCTATCTGAAAATTTTGAAATCAGACTCGGAATTTTTGTATGAAAATACTAAGAAATAAATACTCCTAGGAGACTGCCGTAAACTTTAGGAAACTTAGAATCTGTGTGAATAATCTAGCGAACTAAGTTTTAGAACATTAAATACAAAATTTTGTTTATAATGTATACCATAAATAATATTAGAATATGTAGGATACAAGGACTGCACATGAAAACACAAATAAAAAGACAATACTATGATTTACAGGACATTTCTAGTAGAGTGATTTACACTTTAGCGCAGTTTTATCTTTTTTTATCACACATAAATACACTTTGTGCTCCTAAGGTGGCTTAAAAGAGTAAAATGACTAAATAACTAAATTAACCCTAACTAAACAACTACACTCACTTTTTCTTAAGAAATTTGAATAAATTCTCATTCATATGGAACAAGGAGAAAAATATGGGTTGTGAATATCATGTAAAAGGTGTACACATTAATATGTATATGTGGATATCATATAATAGGCGTACACGTGTACACAAAGAAGTCATCTAATCTTTGATTAAACATCAATATTTTTTTACATACACAGTAGACACATGTACACCGAGCCACATTATTATTATGTACAATGATTGCAATAAACACATGTAATTCGCAAGATCTACATTACCTCTTATATGAAAATACATATAGACATATTTTACTAGAGGTAAAATCCTAATGTACACCGTTCAAAAATATTAACATATTCTCATACATACATAATCCTTAGTCCACTACAATGTTAAGATAAGCACCAAAGTATCCATATTTTAGCGTTTAGAAATAGCCCTTTAGACTCAGTGTCACCGAATTTTGCAAAGCACAATTCTAACTTTTGTATTTCTTTTTAAAAATGCATAGAGAAAAAAAAAATTAATTAATTTATCTTCATGATTCTAATCAAAATTGACTAAATTTAACATGTTCTAATAATATTTATGGTAGATATTAGTATATATATTAATGTGAATCTTTAAAACTGATATATATATATATATATAGAGAGAGAGAGAGAGTTTGAAATTTGTTTATTGCAATTTATACTTATACTAGCTTACATTAATAAATTCATAGCCACTTATACGAAAACTATCTTCATTTAAAAACAATCAAATTTTTAGTTGTTACTATTCAAATAATATTTAATTTTAATTGAAATAAATAATTACACATGCATTATTTTTAATTTTTTGTTAACAGATGTATATGCTAAGTTATAGTTTATGTTAGAGTTCGTATAATTAATATTTAATTTTGGTGGATATGCTATATATAAAATAGTTAATCATGTCCACTCATCTACATTTAGAAAGGGATATAAATTTCCAAAATAATGTATTTTATTTTTCCATCCAAAAGGAACGAGATGTAATAATTTTCATGTTTTTTGTTGTTACTGGTTAGTTTACATGATGTCCAGTTGAATAATGCATTTCGAGCAGATTTATCACAATAAAAAGATTTCTAGTTGCAGCCACTGCGAGAATCCAAAAAAAAAATATTAAACGCAATGGCGAAGTCATTAAGTTAAATATATTGACTAAATCTGAAATTCTGAATGACGAAATATTTTATTTTTTCATTAACCTTACATAATGTTTAAAATAACTTTTGTGTGTACATGATGTATATAATGTATATTAAACAAAAAGCAAATCGTAAAATCATTCATTCTACGATGCATTCCACGAAATATAAATCAAGATTATTGGTATATATTTTTTTTAATAATCATACTCACATTTACCATAGCTTGGATCCTTAAAAACGAGCATACCGGTATTATTGAAAAAACATGCTTTTTCTGTACGTCCGTTATATTGGTAATACTGATTCATCGCAAACGATGCATGGCTTCTAAGATTGTCTGGCTCGAAGCAGGGACCACCCGGTTTGATTGGTATACAGTCAACATGTCCATGACCACACAGCCAATCAATATTAGCTAGCATTTGTTCATCTGTCGCCGATGGAGATACCACACACCACTGACCTCTGGCATTTACGAGAGAAAGGTGGTTGATTGCAACGATCGATAGAATAAGGAAGACGAGTGTTGACGGCGAACACATAATTTCAGTTATAATCTTTTTTTTTTTAAACTCAGTTGTATATGTGAATTTATACAATTGCTTATCCTTATATATGTTTTTTAAATTAATATATTCTTCCTTAGACTTTAATTTTTCCATATATATAAGGAAAATAATTTTTCAAAGTCAAAGTCAAATGAGTATATAATTTATAATTAGATATACTCCTTAAAATAGAATACAATCGCATTTATTTTCATATATAAAAGTGAAAAATGATCTACAGATTTAATAGTAACACATCATACATATATATATATATATATATATATATAATATCTGAATAAAATAAATATAGAATGTCAATTCGATATAATATACCATAAACATAAACTGATAAACTGTGTAATTTAATGAAAATGATAGATTTTATAACTTTTTCATATTAATATATTAATTAATGATTTGATAGAGACTAGGAAAATGTAACTCTATGAATAAGAACAAGGAAAAAATTAATATGTAATATAAAATTGAAGTATTATAGTTTTTCCAAAGAAAAGGAAATCTACACCTCTGGCTTGGCTTTTCAAATCAGGAGGTTTACTTACTTAGATTACTTTAATGTTGTTAAGAAAGGAAATCTTAAGAACATAGATGAATCAGTAATTATACCTAAAGTCTATATGGATTACATCCCTCAAACAAATCCTATCAAGTATATTAAACTCAGTTCCATTGAGTAAGCACGGTCAAAGGAATACGCCAACTTAGGGAGAAAAGGTAAGAAATCGACTATAAAAGAAGAAGATTTAGCTCGAAGAGAGGACATGGACAAACACGCAGAAGTCGGCACAAGAATAGGATCTACATAGTTTTACTAGTCCTTGACGACTTCGAAGCTCTTTAAGATTCCATCATTTTTTCCTTGTAATCGTCCTTTAATAAAATTATAAACGTTTTTTAATAACTCATCATAATTTGTGCCTACTTCTGGTATGTGCCGAACTCGGAATGAAATATATCGATTCTATATGGAATTCTAAATACATTATAGTAGAAAATGAGTTAAGTGGTACTGATCAAGATCATTTCAATTCTAAGTATGCAACTGCTAACTACATCGATTATTAAGTAAAAATATATAAATTCTTAATGAAAATAAGGACTTTCTTAAATTGTGTAGTTTTCTTAAAACAATAAAATTTGTTCTTGTTATAAGGATAAACATTTTAGTAAAATCTTATATACTAACACATACATACAATTATAAACATAAATATAAGAATAAAACTAGTGTATAGTGTTGTATGGCGATAATGATTATCTTTCTCTCATCTTCTTTCTTTCAGTTTAACTCCAAGTCGGTATTTATTGTTTTATTTATTCTATTAAATTTAGTTATTATTTTTTACATTTATTTTGTCTTTTTTTTTTTTTTAATATTATTATTAAGCAGAAATAAAAACCAGTTTCTTACACAGAAGAGATAAAATATATATTTTTTAATAAAAACTACCAAATTTCCAGAATCAAAAGATTTCCAACCAAGCCGAGAGGATGGAAAACCCAGGAGGAGCTTGTTGAACTCTGGAAATGGGATCAAGACGAAGCTGAATAATACGAATGATGTCGGAGATAATAGACTGCTCAGCCCGTGAAACACTGGTATGCAAGCGGGCATTCCTTTCTTTCCAAATGAGATAGACTGAGGCTTGAAACAGTAGACGAGTGATACATCTGATGTTGCTATCTTGACAGGGGTCTTTTAACCAACGCAGACAATCTTCAAAATTTTGAGGAGGTGATAATTGGAGGCGAGAGCAAAAGAATGTCCAAACCTCCATTGAGTAGCTGCAATCAAAAAATAAATGTTGGCGGTTCTCATCGGTCTCATTACACAGCAAACATACAGAAGGGACCTGTAACCCCCATCCACGCAATCTATCTCTCGTAACCAACCTGTCCCTAGCTAAAATCCAGGTGATGAAAGCATGCTTCGGAATACGATTCTTAAACCAAACCTGATCATGCCAATACACCCTGTTCCCTAAAGGATGAAGGGCTTTCCAAGTGTCTGCTGAGGAGAACCAAGGTTTTGGGATTCCAATACCAGTACTCCAGAGGTAACGGTCATCTACTTCCGAAGATACAATAGGCAAATGATTTGGTAGACAATTTTTTAAAAGAGCGATAGTGGGACTTCTACTTCTGGAGTTGCTAATCCACCATCCCTCCTCCCTCACTGCATCAGCCACAGTAGAATGAAGAGGTAGACCAGAAACCAAGGGACCTTGCGATCCAGTTAGATCAAGAAGGGGACCTAAAGATGTCCAATTATCTGTCCAAAAATTTGCTGTGATCCCTGAGCCAACTTCACAAATGATAAAGGGTCTTGCCATATGTCTCAATTTACAAATACTCCTCCATATCCAACTACCGTCGCTATTCTCATTAAGCTCCCAAAAATTTGAGTCACCAATGAGGTGAACTTTAACCCAAGAAACCCAAAGAGAACCGCCTGCAGCAAATAAAAGCCAAATCAACTTCAAGCCCAGAACCTTATTCCAGTCATCAATCCTCCGCAAACCCAAACCTCCGGACTCCTTAGGAGAGCATATCGAATCCCAAGAGATTCTAGCTCCTCGTGCTGAAGTTGTAGAACCTTTCCAAAGGAAAGCATTACACATCTGCTCCAAATCTCTGATACACTGCTTTGGTAAAATGAAAATAGATGCCCAAAATGAGATAGAAGAATAAATCACTGACTGGATCAGTTGGAACCGACCCGCAAAGGATAGGTGTCTAGCAGTCCAGGAATTAAAACGAGACGCTATTGTATCCAGTAGTGGTTGAAAATCCGACTTTTTCATCTTCTTAGAGGAGAGAGGGACACCAAGATATCTAACTGGCAAAGCTCCTTGACTGATCCCTACTGCATGAGCCAGCGCTTGGCAACACAAAGGACTTCCACCATCGATCATTAATTCTGTTTTTTCCCGGTTAATAGACAAGCCAGAAACATCACGAAAATCCTCAAGAATATAGAGAATACCTTGCAAAGACTCTTCAGTTCCATCGAAGAAAATTAATATATCATCCGCAAAGCTAAGGTGGGAGATAAGTGGTGCCTCACAAGAATGATGGAGCTTAAAAACCCCATTGATAGCCCCTTCATCGAGTTTTTTGGACAGAACATCCATCGCAAGCACAAAGAGAAGAGATGAGATGGGATCCCCTTGCCTTAAACCTTTTTTACCTCTAAAGTAGCCATGAAGTTCTCCATTGATAACCAGATTGTACGAGGTAGTTGTTACACATTCTGAGATCCATTGAATCAACACCGGAGGAAGCTCAATTGCCTTGAGAATATTAAAAAGAAAATCCCAATTCAAATTATCGTAAGCTTTAGATAAATCCACCTTCAGACAACCCCTCGTTGTTGGTCCAACCCTGTGAAAATCGGAAACCAACTAAGACGCTAGCAACACATTTTCACAAAGCAGACGATCCTTGATGAATCCCACTTGGTTTCTCTGGACAACATCAGCAATAAACACCTGAATCTTTTTCTTCAAGAGTCTTGACATTACTTTATACACCGTAGAGCATAAAGCAATTGGCCTGAATAAATGTAAACGATCAGCTCCAGGGACTTTGGGGATGAGGGAGATTGCTGTCACATTGAAAGAGTGCTGAATCCTGGCAGATATGAAAAACTCCTTTATTGCTGCAATAGTTCCTCTTCCCACGACAGTCCAAGCTTCCCAGAAAAATTCTGCTGGGAAACCATCTGGTCCAGGAGCCTTCCTCTTAGGCATTGAGAACAGAGTATTCCTTATCTCAACCTCTGAAGGAATCTCAATTAAAGATGATTTAGAGCTTTCTTCACACCGGTAAGAGATAAGATGTTGAATCTCATGTACCTCCATAGGCATCACTGTCAAGGAGGGTGACCCAAGCAAATTATGAAAGTATGCAATAATCATATCTATAATTTGAGATTTATTGACAATTTTTGTGTCAGCACCGACCATTAAATGGCGAATGGCATTTCGAGCTTGATGTGCCAACACAACCTTATGGAAGAAACGAGTGTTGGCATCCCCCTCAGTCAACCAACGGATACGCGATTTCCTACTGAAGTAAATAGCCTGTGCAACCTGAAAACGCTGCCATTCTCTTCTGATCATAAATTCCTCCCTAAAAAGAGCCGGAGTAGGGGAAGTCATTAATTCTAATTGTATCCCTTGCAGCCTTGCCCAAGAATCCTTGACCCTCTGGTGAATATTGCCAAAACCTTCCCGGTTGAGTAGACGACACTTCATCTTGATGTACTTTAACTTCTTTTGTAGTGAAAAGAGATACGAGCCAACCGGTATTTCAGTATCCCACGCTAATTGAACATTTGCCAAAAACTGAGGATGGGAGGCCAGAAAGGAGAAATACATAAATCTCGCCTTTCTCTGATTAGTAGAAGGAGTGAGGTCTACTATACATGGGGAATGGTCCGATTCTCCATGAGGTTGGAATTCTGCGACAATATCAGGATAAGTGAGCCTCCAAACCTCATTCCCTAGAACTCTGTCCAATTTCCTAAGAATCGGATCCTCTGGACGAGAATTTGACCAAGTGAAAAAACACCCTCTATTTTCCACATCCGCTAGATCACATCCTAGCAAACACTCTTGAAATTCTCTAATACCTTGCACTGGAAGAGGATACGGAGAAATAGAATAATGCTCTGAAGCAACCAATATCTGATTGAAATCACCAAGAGTAATAAGAGGTTTGTCTACTACAAGATGATGGTTACTGATATCAATCAGCTCCTGCCACAGTGTTCTCCGTTGCACAACTGTGTTAAAACCATACACAAAGCATGTAATAAAAGAAACCCCAACTCCAGGATCCAGAACACTGCAAAGCATCAATTGTTCTGTCCTCTTGAGAACCACAACAGAGAGCCTCGGATCCCAGACGACGACAATCCTTCCTCCTGGGATTTGGCAAACATTACTTTCAAACCTCCAATCATCTACAACTCTTCTCACTACCGACGAAATATTTTCCTCTTGAGTATGAGTTTCAAGAAAAGCTCCTACCGAAACATTACTTGTCTGCAACCACCTACGAATTCCTCTCTGCCGATCACTATGATTCAATCCTCTAACGTTCCAACAAAATATCTTCATATGTACAAGTTAATTTTGAAGTAACGAGTGTCAAACTTTCTTGCCCGAGGGCTTTCCTCGGAGAAGGAAGGGAGATTGCTTGGTAGCCGAAGATTTAGTTAGCTTCCATAGTGTCTCTTGACGTAATGCCCTTCGAGCCCACTTTGATTGCTTTATAGTCCAAGAGGAATCATCTTTATCATCAATCACTGTATTGGCATCAAGGATATTGTGACAGCCTACGGCTCCGTTTCCAATCTCAGCTGAAATAGGAGTTTCTTGAGCACCAGGGGACTGAGTCTTGAACGTATTCTGAGGAGAGATCAACTCATTTGAGACTTGTTCTGAAGTCTCCACACAAGAAGCGCTCAGAGCTCTTGTTTTTACTTTTGATCGGGAGTGACTTCTTCTTCGAGAGCGAGCTGATTGTTTCTGCTGTTCAGTGGTGGAGACTTGTTGAGGAGCTTCAACGGCAGAAATAGAACTGACTTTAACTCCACCAGAGTTATCGAGAGCAATTGAAGTCGACGTAGAAGCGACCACAGATTTGTCCTTGCTCTTCTTGGCTTTCTGAGCATTCTGAACTATCTTCGTTTTCAAAAGTGGTCGAGGGCAATGATTAAGCGGGTGACCAAACTTCCCACAGTTGCAGCATTTTGGAGGTAAACTTGGATATTCCACATTAATCTTTACTGAGTTCCCCACTGTATCTTGAACCACAATTGCTGTCGGAGGAGTGTTGTCCAGAATTATCTCGATCTTCACCTTCGTGTCACCAAAACGGTAGGGATCCAGTCTCGATTTTTCTGTATGAAGCGGTTCGCCTATAGCGCTTGCTACAATACTTATACCATCCAGAGAATAGAGCTGAGGAGGAACGTTCCGGAGTACTGCCCAGGTCGGAGCTGATTTGAGCTCCATAGATGAGAAATTTCCATCTGGGGTCCAAGGAAATACCGAGAAAGCACAATGGTCCGCCTGCCAGTAGCCTACTTGGAGAACCCATTCCCGAGTTTGCACTGAAGGTATGTAAATAAGACACGAGGTATCCGAAGCTTTACGAACAATAATATTTCCAAACTTTCCCCACACCGGATTTAGGTCGGAATGAATCTTACCCGGATGTGGGAGGGTACCATGAAATTGAGCAATGATATGGTCCTTCCACATATCAGCTGTTTGAAGAAGAATTTCAGACGGAGCTTGCATCACTGGGGTTCCATCCACCAAAAAAGTAGGATCTGAGATCTTACGCAGATTACGAAGCGAGGACTTGAATCTCTCTGCGTATGAGGGAGAATCCGAGCAAGGAATTGAAGGCGGAATGGTAGATGACGGAGGATTCGGAACAAGATCCAGATTTTCAGAGACGGGAGAGGTAGGAGCCACGGGAGGGGGGGGAGACGTCAACTGGGGGGGGGGACGGGAACAACGGGAAGAGAAGCCATAGAAAAGCAAGAGAAAGAAAGGAAAGAAAGTTCTCGGCCACCGGCGAAAGGCCAGCAGTCGGCGGCGATTCGGAAGAAACCCTTATCACCTAAAAAGTCTCATGAGAGAGAAAATACATCGTTCGGTGATCTTTCTTTTTTTGTGTAATCTAGGGTTACTTCATCGGGTGTCAAATGCGTGCAAGCCAAGCAATTATTCAAGTTCGGTTTTAAACTAGTCTAGAACTCGGATCACTCAAGATAAAACAACCAACTGTCATGAAACTCTTCACTTTACGAATCAATCTTGATACCTAAACTCTCGCTTGGATCAAGATGCGACATCAAGCCTTATAGATCAAATTCGTTAGGTTCACAAAACACCCTAATATCTACTCTCGCTGATTAGGGATTCAAAGCTTATTCATAACATATCTAACAACCTATTTCACGGTTAATGGACATGTTACACTTAGATTCATACATCAAGTGATCGGTTTAATGCAAGCAGTAAGAGCAGTTATGAACAAAGATAATCGATAAATGCACTTATCTATGCTTAGCTTGTGGTTTCAACACCCTAAAACCCTTGACTAACTAGATGACTACTCAGCCATAACACAAGAACACAAAGACAAAGATTTTGAATAATACTGCATGTGATTAATAATAGAAATAAGAGGGTTCATGGTGATCTTCTCTAAAGAGATAGATGAAGCCGTCTCCCTTACAAGTTGCAAATCCCGTAGTACAAAATCTCTCTCTAGGTTTCTTGCGCAAAAGCTGAGATAACAATAAAAGAAAGGAAAAAGAGAATATATATAGGGAAAGAGAATATATATAGGGAAGCCACAGGCGGCTAGCATAGATAGGGAAACTAGGGCAAATACTGAAATAGAATCTTGGTTTCCTTAAATATCGGGAACAGTATGTCGGTTGCTCCGCACACTCTGAACAGCCTGCAATGTTGTTCCACTCGTGAAAAACTTCAATTCGGGTTCTTTCTTGACTGTTTTGCTCCATATGTTCTTACTTCCCTCTTGTGCAAATCCAGACTTATAATGACTTAAAAAGAACTAAAGCAACTCGATAAAGACTCGAAATTAACTCAGAAAGCATGTGTTTAATGTCTTAAAAACACATCATATCAAGGCTATGGTAGTTATTTTTGGACTGCAACATCTTCACTAAAATATTTTGAAGATCCCTCTACGATTTAGGATCCAATGTGAACATAATGCCTTACTCAGTTGCAATAGCCTTTGGCTGACACAGTTCAAACCTACTAGGATCACTCTTGTTCTTATCGATAAGTTTGTTTGAATTTCAAAAGGTGTTCTAGAAGATGTGCCCATAAGGATAAGAGAATGCTTGATACTCGCATACTTTTTAGTGTTGAAGTATTGGCAAGAACCTAGAGACCCTCTTAATTTGGGGAGACCGTTTTTGGCTACAGATGGTGAAATCATAGACATGAAGAAAGGACGTATAGGTCTGAATGTGGGTGATATGATGATGAATTTTTACATGGAGAAGCTAGTCAAGAGACCAACGATCGATGGTCAAACATTCTTTATGGACCATTTTACTGAGCTAGCTAAGGAATCCTTCAGAGAATTTTCTTCTATGGTCCCTTTAGAAAGAGCTCTGACATCTTCTATAAAGGAAGTGGCGCATCTGGATGACCGAATTACTGAGTACGTCAGATCTCCTATATATTAATTATGGAGCATTACAGCATGTTTTCGTAGCCACGTGTCATCACTAGGATGATTCTTAGAATCTTTAGAAAAATAAGTTGTTCTATATAAATATATATTTTATTTTTATTAAACAAACTATCGAATTGATTAGTAGTGTACAAAGAATATTTTCAATTCTTTCCTTAAATAAAAGCTACGAAATTACCTAATATGATTAATATATATATATATATGATAATTAATGATTATGAATAATACATATTTGCTAAAAAGGTTTGTATCCTCTCTTTTTGTTTAATTTTATATTATTAAAAGAAACTAAATAATCAAGCATATAATAAAAAAATTATATTTTTTCTTTATGTTATATATTTTTTAAATGAATATAAATTACTAAAAATGGTAAAAGTTCCACATTGAAAATTTTGTGATGGATTATTTATCTGTTTTTTGTTCAAGCAAGATACAAATGATAATAAATCTTGTGAATGAAGTCTCATTAATAAATATTCATTATATATATATATATTTATATCATTTAAATTAAAATTATATACTATATAAAATATATAAATATGTTAATTTCAAAATTTGCATTGAAAATTTATTGAGATCTTAAAGGTTTTGTGATTAACGGTTTAAATTTTTGTTACATAAAATATACAAATCTTAATAAAATCATATGAATAAGATGTGTCAATAATAAATATTTATATTAAAATATACTATACTAGTGGGTTGTCCGCGCTACGCTCAGGATGTATGTTAATTGTGTGTTTACAGTGACTTGTTTGTTTGATTTTATTGGTGATACTGGAACTAAGAACTTGGATTTATGTTTGTAAAACTAGTGGGCCTCAACTGATTATTCTCTCAGCCCAAATAGCCAATATCCTGCAAACAAACAGAAAACTATGTTATTTCTGTTTAATGTTAATGTCGGTAGAATTATAAAGTCTATCATAATTAGGAGATTGTGTCCTAATCCTATTAGTACCTGGAACTTATAAGGGGGTATAAATAGGGCAATAGATTGGGGTGAGTTATCACGGTTTCGAGACAAGCTTACGAGAGACAGAGTTAACATATTGTGTTTTATCTTTCAAGGGTTGTAATAAGCTTTTGTGTTTCTAATAAAGGATCAACGGATTTGATTAGTTGTGTCATTCAAAAGATCAAAGCATAATATAAAGGTTAAATCCTAACAAGTGGTATCAGAGCAATCCAGGTTCTGAGTGCTAAGGTGCGTTAAACTAGAATGACTAAACCGAAGATCGAAAGAATCGACATCGATCGGTTCGATGGGACTGGAGATTTTTTGCTATGGAAGGTTCGGATGATGGCTCACTTTGGTGTTCTAGGGCTAAAGGATATCCTAACTGATGAGAAGCTTCCAATGGATTCACCAGTCAACAAGGTAGAAGAAGAAAGTACCTCAAAGGACATGGAGAAGACAGAGGCCGAAGGCATCCCAACCATTGATCCCATCAAGCTCGGGAAATCAGAGAAAGCAAAAGATCTCATTATTGTAAACGTGGGAAACCAAGTCTTAAGAAAGATCAGCCACTGTGAAACTGCTGCTGCAATGTGGACAGCTCTCAACACACTGTACACGGAGACGTCTTTGCCAAATCGTATTTACCTGCAACACAAATTTTACACTTTCAAGATGAACGATTCAAAGACTATTGATGCAAATGTTGATGACTTCCTAAAGATAGTAGCAGATTTAAACAACTTGAACTTGGATGTTGCGGAAGAAGTTCAAGCTATACTACTATTAAACTCAATGCCTCAGCGATATGATCAACTCAAGGAGACCCTCAAGTATGGTCGAGACACTCTCAAGATCAACGAAGTAACCGGGGCTGCACGATCTAAGGAGAGAGAGTTATTGGAAAGTGGTAAGCTCTCTAAATCCCAAGATGAGGGATTATACGTTGAGGATAGAGGAAGGACATCAAACCGATCATACAAAGGAGGAAGCAAGTATGGTAAAGGAAGATCACAAAGCAGATACGGGAGATCTAAGTCTCGACCAAAGTATGACAAGAACAAAAAGGGTTGTTTCATCTGCGGCAAAGAGGGACATTGGAAAAGGGAATGTCCAGACAAAGGGTCGAATAAATCTGCAAACATTGCGCATGAACCGAAACAACCACTAGTACTTACAGTTAGTACTAAAGATTCAAAAGACGAATGGATAATGGACTCGGGGTGTTCTTTTCATATCACACCAAACAAAGATGTGCTGTTTGATCTAAAAGAATTCGAAGGAGGGAGAGTTCTAATGGCTAACAACACCCATTGTGATGTAAAAGGGATTGGTAAAATTAGGATCGTAAGACCAGATGGAACGATGGTGGTTCTCACGAATGTGAGATACATGCCGACTATGAGCCGGAATTTAATATCTTACGGGATGCTCAAACGATCAGGATGCCAATACGAAGGGAAAGACTTTATGATCAGGTTCTACAAGGATGGGAAGGAGGTCATATCAGGAAAGTTCAACGAAGATCTCTATTATCTACAAGGGACAGTGTCTAAGGGAGAGGCAAACGTATCAAGGGCCGAAATAGACAAGACGGATATATGGCACTCGAGACTATGTCATATGAGTTTAAAGAATCTGAATGTGTTGGTAGAGAAGGGATATGTACCGAAGAAGGAAGTGGATAAGCTTGAGTTTTGTGAAACATGTGTCCTGGGAAAATCACACAAGCAAAGCTTTCCCGCTGCGAGGCACACCACTAAAGAAATTCTCGAGTACATACACTCAGATTTATGGGGATCTCCATCAACTCCAGAGAGCCTGGCCGGATGCAAGTATTTCATTAGTTTCATAGATGATTATTCACGTAAAATCTGGATATATTTTCTCAAAACTAAAGATGAAGCCTTCAGAAAATTCAAGGAATGGAAAGAAGCTGTAGAAAATCAAACCGAGAAGAAAATAAAGTGTCTACGAACGGACAATGGTCTTGAGTATTGCAATCAGCAGTTTGACAAACTATGCAAAGACTCAGGCATTAAGAGACACAAGACTTGTCCATATACTCCACAACAAAACGGAGTTTTTGAACGGATGAACAGGACAATCATGGATAAAGTACGTTGCATGTTCGTTGAAACAGGATTAGGGCAAGAATTTTGGGCAGAAGCTGCTTCAACAGCAACCTACGTGATCAATAGGTCACCAAACTCATCTATTGACTATGAACTACCCGAAGAACGATGGACTGGTACGAAGTGTGACTTAAGTAACCTCAAGAGGTTTGGTTGTTCCGCATATGTTCACAAGGTACAAGAGAAGACGAGTCCAAGGGCCATAAAAGGAGTATTTATGGGATATCCGTTCGGGACTAAAGGATACCGTGTATGGATACCAGAAACTGGTAAGTGTGACACCAACAGGAACGTGGTGTTCAACGAAGAAGAACTTTACAAACACACAATACAGGATCCTAGGAAAAGCATCGAAGTTGAAACTTCGGAAAGTAAACCAAAAGGTACAAGGCGAGTGACGTTTAAAGAAAGCTTAATAGAGGGACCAACTCCATCAAAAGCAAACAATAAAGAGCAAACATCTCGAGATGAAGAATCTAGTATAACAGAAACGACGGATATATCTAACAGCTCTGAAGAAAGCACATCAGAGGAAGAAGAAGAAACTATCTCGGAATCAGAGACAAGTTTAGAAGATTATATGTTGGCTAGAGACCGAGTAAGAAGACATATAAAACCACCATCAAGATTTGAAAATGAAGATTTCGTAGCCTATGCATTGGCAGCAGCAGATGAAATAGAGATTGAAGAACCTAAGACCTTCATGGAAGCAATGGCAAGTAAGAAAAGAAAGCAATGGAAGAATGGAGCAGATGAAGAAATGGATTCACTCCAACGAAATCATACATGGATATTGATTGAGAAACCTGAAAATGCAAAGGTTATAGGATGCAAATGGATTTGCAAATTGAAGCCAGGTATACCCGGAGTAGAAGAACCGAGATATAAGATGAGACTAGTAGCTCAAGGTTTCTCACAGCAAGAAGGAATTGATTATAATGAAGTGTTTTCTCCGGTGGTGAAACACGTATCAATTCGCATCATGCTTTCAATCGTAGTAAATAACAACTACGAACTCGAGCAAATGGACGTAAAGACGGCGTTCTTACACGGAGACTTAGAAGAAAGAATTCTTATGAAGCAACCTGAGGGCTATGTGAAGAAAGGGGATGAAAACAAAGTCTGCCTACTTAAGAAGTCCTTATATGGGCTAAAACAATCTCCAAGACGATGGAATCATAGGTTTGATTGTTTTATGAAGACTCAACAGTTTGTAAGGAGCAAAGAGGACCCGTGCGTCTACATGAAGAATGTTAAAACAGCACAAGCAGTATTCTTACTCCTATATGTTGATGACATGCTCATAGCCTCAGGAGATAAACAAGAGATTAAGAACATCAAAGATAGTCTGAGCAAAGAATTCGAGATGAAAGACTTGGGAAAAGCTTCAAGAATATTAGGGATGGATATCATAAGAGATAGAGCAAAGGGGAACTTAATATTGTCGCAAGAAAGTTATCTACGAAAGGTAGTAGAAACATTTGGAATGACAGATGCAAAGGCAGTGCAAACACCAACATCCTCTCAGTTTAAACTAAGAAGACTCAGACCAGAGCAGATAGAAGAAGAAAGAAAGTTCATGGAAGAGATTCCGTATTCCAGTGCAGTAGGGAGTGTTATGTATGCAATGGTCGGTTCTCGACCGGACCTAGGCTTTGCGGTAGGATTAATAAGCAGATATATGTCTGAACCGGGAAAAGAACACTGGGAAGCTACTAAGAGGGTTTTAAGATACCTAACCGGAGCTACAGGGAGGTGTCTAACATTTACTAAAGGATCAAAGTTCAGCATCGAGGGATTTTGTGACTCTGATTATGCTACCGATCTAGACAGAAGAAGATCCGTTACTGGATATGTATTTCAAGTTTGGGGAAATACTATAAGCTGGAGATCAGGGTTACAAGACGTAGTAGCTCTTTCAACAACCGAAGCAGAGTACATGGCTCTAACCGCGGCTGCGAAAGAAGCTTTATGGCTCAAACGACTATGCAAGGAATTAGGATTTGATCAAGAAAGTGTCAAGCTAAACAGTGATTCACAAAGTGCTATAGCCCTAGCAAAGAATCATGTTCATCACGAACGAACTAAGCACATTGACACTAAGTATCATTTCATCAGAGACGTAGTTGAAGACGGCAGTGTTACTCTATCTAAAATCCATACTAGCAAAAACCCAGCAGATTTTCTAACTAAAGCCTTACCAGGGCAAAAGTTTGATCTCTGTTGTGAACTCCTTAAGATAGCTTAAGCAACCGGCACCACTACAAGAAAACAGGGTTTTTACGACTGTATTTAGCGACTACATATACAGTCGCTAAATGTGCCGACTGAATACCGACTGTATAGCGACTGAATTAACGACCATTTTTTTTCCGTCGTTATTTCGTCGCCACTATACGACTACATAAAATCGTCGCTTATTAGTCGTGTATTTACGACTACTTGGCGACAAACGTTCAGTCGTTAAAAAGTCGTCGTTTATTAGTCGCACGTGTTGGCGACCGTTTAACGACTGATTAAATCGGTCGGTAAAACGTCGGTAATCAGTCGCAAAAAGTGGTTACAAAACACGTTTAAATTGCTATCAGGTTGTTGCACCAGTTTTTGGAAGTGACTATATTAGTCGTTAAATCAGTAGCACATCAGTCGGTAAGTCTTTTATATATAGAACAAACCAACGATAATTTTTAGTTGGCATTACTCGTTGCAAAAAATTCATAACGTTTTTCAAGATTATAGAAAAAAAAAACTCGTGCATTGATATAATGACGGGCAATTGCAACTATACTAATTTTCGAGATTGGATGTACAAAAGGATCGATGAAGAAACGGGGAACTTCTCGGAAGAGTTTAAAGCGGGGGTAGAGCAATTCATGATGTTTGCAAATAGTCAACCTATAGCTCAAAGCAACGGCGGTAAGTTCTTTTGCCCTTGCAGTGTTTGCAAAAATGATAAGTTTCTCTCGGGGCAAAGAATTTGGAAACATATATATAGTAAGGGGTTTATGACAGACTATTATGTTTGGTATAAACATGGAGAAGAAATTGACATGGCATTAGGAACGAGTTATGTTGAACCGACGCATTTCAGCGGTAGTGAAGAAGTATTCAATAATGTAGTAGAAGATAGATATGTGGATATGGTTAATGATGCATTTCGTGATAATGTGAGTTTTGATAATTATCAACAGGATGATAATTGTCAAAATGTAGTAGATTCAGAATGCAACCACTCTAAAAAATTCTACGATTTGTTAGAAGGAGCAAAAAATCCTTTGTATGATGGTTGTCATGAAGGTCACTCGCAGTTATCCTTAGCTGCTCGAGTCTTGCAAAACAAGGCAGATTATAATATGAGTGAAAAATGTGTGGATTCTTTATGTCAAATGTTGACAGACTATCTACCAACTGGAAACCAATCAATTGGTTCACATTACGAGACAGAAAGGTTGATGCGTAATTTGGGTCTGCCATACTATACAATTGACGTGTGTGTTAACAATTGTATGATCTTCTGGAAAGATGATGAAAGGTGGGATAAATGTCAATTTTGTGATGCACCAAGATGGAAGCCTAGAAACGAACGACGTAGGACGAAAGTACCATATATTCGTATGTGGTATCTACCAATTGCCGACAGATTGAAGAGAATGTATCAGAGCAAGAAAACTGCATCAGCAATGAGATGGCATGCAGAGCACCAAGCCAAGGAGGATGAAATGTGTCATCCGTCAGATGCAGCGGAGTCGAAACACTTTCAAGATCAACATCCCCGTTTTGCAGAAGAACCTCGTAATGTTTATCTTGGCTTATGTACTGATGGATTCAATCCATTTGGGATGTCTAACAATCATTCGTTGTGGACAGTGATCTTGACTCCATATAATCTACCCCCTGGTATGTGCATGAATACAGAGTATTTGTTCCTCACAATTTTGAATTCTGGGCCGAATCATCCGCGAGCTAGTCTAGATATTTTCCTCAAACCTCTAATTGAGGAGTTGAAGGAATTGTGGTCTACTGGAATCGCCGCATACGATGTTTCCTTGAATCAAAATTTTAATCTTAAAGCCGTGCTCTTGTGGACGATAAGCGACTTTCCAGCATATGACATGTTATCAGGATGGACGACCCATGGTAAGTTATCTTGTCCAATTTGCATGGAAGATACAAAGGCTTTTTATCTGCCTAATGGAAGGAAGACTTGTTGGTTTGATTGTCATCGAAGATTTCTTCCTCATGGTCATCCACTTAGGAGGAACAAAAAACACTTCTTGAAGGGAAAACACGCTATTAATGATTTTCCACCTGAATCTTTGACTGGTGAGCAAGTTTATTCCGAGCGATTGAAGGGTGTCAATCCACCAAAGACGTCTACGTGTGGTGGAAATGGTCATGAGAAGAAGAAACCTGGCTATGGAAAGAACCATAACTGGCATAAGGAAAGCATATTCTGGGAGCTGCCATACTGGAAGGACCTCATTCTTCGACATAATCTTGATGTGATGCATATTGAGAAGAATTTTTTTGACAACATCATGAATAGTCTTATGAGTGTGAAGGGTAAGTCGAAAGATACAATCAAGTCAAGGTTAGATATAGCACTTTTCTGTGATCGAGAACACTTACATGTTGATATTCATGGTCGAGCTCCTTTTCCTCCCTACACATTGAACGAGAATGCAAGAACAAGTTTATTGGAGTGTGTGAAAGAAGCGGTAAAATTTCCAGACGGTTATGCTTCAGACTTGGCTAGTTGTGCTGATATAAGGAAGGGCAAGCTTTCAGGCATAAAGAGTCATGATTGCCATGTATTTATGGAGAGGCTACTTCCATTTATATTTGCAGAACTCCTAGACCAGAACGTCCATCTTGCGTTATCAGGTATTAATTAATTATGCGTTATCAAGGTGTGTGTGTTTATAATTTGTGTTAGTAATCAATTTGTATATATATATGTTGCAGCGGTTGGTTTATTTTTCCGCGACCTTTGCTCAAGAACTTTGCAAAAAAGTCGTGTCAAACTACTTAAACAAAACATAATTTTGATACTTTGCAATTTAGAAAAGATCTTTCCACCATCATTTTTTGACGTCATGGAGCATTTGCCTATACATCTCCCCTACGAAGCTGAACTAGGAGGCCCCGTGCAATATAGGTGGATGTATCTATTTGAAAGAAATTTCAAAAAGTTGAAAGCGAGTGCAAAGAACAAAAGATATGCAGCTGGGTCGATAATTGAAGCATATATCAATGCTGAGATAGCTTATTTCTCGGAGCACTACTTTGCTGACCATATTCAAACGAAATCAAGGTAAATGATATAGTTATTCATATGTTCACCTTTTTCATGCGCAAACACATGCTTTCTTGTAAAAACACTTAATTTCGTTTACTTATTTGGGCAGGTTATCAAGATTTGACGAAAGTGAAGTCCATGTATATCATGTCGAAGGAGTACCTGATATATTTACTCAAGTAGGTCGTCCAAGTGGGAAAATGCAAGAAATTTGGCTATCCGAACAAGATTATCGATGTGCACATGCTTATGTTTTGAGAAATTGTGATTATTTTCAGCCACTTGAGAGGTATAATAATAATGTATACTTATGTTATTTTTAACTCTATATATCATATTTTTATTTTTCACATTTGTGTTTGGTCTAATTTAGCATGTTCGAAGATTATCTTGCTGCAATTTATCCAGACTTTTCCGAAAAAGAACTCTCGACTAAAAGAGCAGAGATATATCATACATGGGTGAAAGATTATGTATGTCTCTGTAATACTATTATAGTAATTCATGTACGATAGTGTTGATATATATTGTATGTGTGTGTGTGTATGCAGGTTAGTCACTGGAGTGAAACACATCCTTTTCCTCCTTGGGCTAAAGAGATTGTACACGGTCCCGTCCATAAGGCAAAAACCTGGCCAATCTATTTCAGCAGAGGTTTTTTGTTTCATACCCAAAAGCATGGCGAGGGACGGAAGACCCTGTTAGAGGCACACGACGGAGCAATGGCGGAATCGTGGATGTTCTTTCATCGAGAAAATACAACAAATATGAACCATTTATTCTAGGTATATATGTATATTAATTATATATTTTTCTATTTCACATATATTAATTATATATATTTTATTTCACAGCATCTCAAGGAGATCAAGTATGTTACATTCCATACCCGTACGTAAAGAAACCAAAGCAGTTGTGGCTCAATGTTCTAAAAGTGAATCCGAGGAGAATCATTTCTGGAGAATATGAAGATAAAGACCCGACGACGTTGCAACAAGAAAACGATGAAACTATTTTGATGAACATAATTGAAGATCTTGAAGTCGATCATTTGATACACGCTCGAGTAGAACCAATAAATCTTGACTTTGATGTCGAAGATGCAGAACCAGAAGATGAATTTCAATGTAATTTATCGTCTTCAGATGACGATGAAGATGACGAAGAAGAAGATTACTAAATTATTGAAGTCCATATGTAATATTATATTTTCCACATGTAGTATTATATATGTTATAAGCTTCATTTACCATATGCAATAGCATATGGTTGTGTACTTAGGGTATGGGGTATAAATTTAGGGATTAAGGTTTTGATTTCTTTTCAAAATGAGTAAACCACAAAAACTTTAATATTATATTTTCAGATTATGTTATAAACTTTATTTATATCTACTGATATGTTGTCATATTATGTTAAAAAAAATTATTTACCACATGTAGTATTATGTTATAAGCTTCATTTACCATATGCAATAGCATATGGTTGTGTACTTAGGGTATAGGGTATAAATTTAGGGGTTAAGGTTTTGATTTCTTTTCAAAATGAGTAAACCACAAAAACTTTAATATTATATTTTCAGATTATTTTCAGATTTTCAAAATGAGTAAACCACAAAATGAGTAAACCACAAAATTATTTACCACATGTAGTATTATGTTATAAGCTTCATTTACCATATGCAATAGGATATGGTTGTGTACTTAGGGTATATGGTATAAATTTAGAGATTAATGTTTTGATTTCTTTTCAAAATGAGTAAACCATAAAAACTTTAAAATTATATTTTGGAAAATAAGTTATGTTGATTTTTTAAACCAGAAAGTTGGGAATTTATATTTTGGCAATTTAGTTATCCGCCAAAACCAAATAGCCAAATATTTAGACTACTTTGGAAAATTTCATTAAACCGCCTAAAGTAAGCCGCCTAAAACTAAGCCGCCTAAACTAATTCATTTGGGCCCAACAGCACATTACTCCTTATAACCCATTGGAGGAAACCTAATCCCATTTCACTCTCAGCCGTAACCTACCTAACTCTCTCTCTCTCTCACAAATCCTAGATTGAAGATTTCATCTCTTCAACTCCCTAACTCTGATCTCTCTCCGACGATGGGTGGGAAGAGGAAGAGACATACCTTACCGAGTCAGTATGACTTCACACCACATTCAGGCCCGCCGTCTCTACCGAAGAGAAGTCATCAGATTTCTGTTCGCGATTACCCACCTCCGAGGCAGTTGTTTCCGAGATCGGCAGTTGGAACGTCGAGTACATCTCCACCACCTAAACAACGGCCCTCTTCGTCGCCTCAACAACGACCCTCTCTGTCGCCTCAACAACGACCCCCTTCCTCGCCTCACCAACTACACTCTCACACCAGTGCTCCGATTCCTCCACGACGATCATCTCTGTCTCCTCCACGTCAAGGAGCTCATTCAGCTCCACTTAGTGGAGTTCAGTCTCCTCCACCGGTACCACCTTCATCGCCTCCACCACGTCAGTCTCCTCACAGTTCACAAGCTCAAAATTCCCCTTTAGGAGACCATGATGAATTTTCCGATGTAAAGGCTCCCATTGAACCAAATCTCGCCGAAGACCAGATGGAAATTTTGAACTCCTTGCTAGCTCAACCAGGTCGGGAGCAGTATACAACTGTCCTCTCTCGAAACCTTGAGCCTGGAACCACTTGGTAAGCTTTCCTTTTTTTTTATTACTCAATATATATTTGCTGTCTGAAGATGTTTCTTACGATTTGGTTATGTTAAAATTGTCATATATACACGAACTCAATATATGTTTGTTTATGTGTCCCAGTTTTAGTAAACACATATTTATAACATTCATTTTATTTGTTTGTAGGTTTGGTTACGACAAGTCGAAGTTAACCCGGAAGATTACTAAGATTTTTACGAACAAGTTTGATGATGCCTTCTATAGCTGGTCCCATGTGCCTCGAAGAAGACAAGAACGTTTCTTTGTAGAATTTGCGGTAACCTTCTTTGTCCCTTATGTTTCTTCTATTTGTTCCAGAACTTTGGTTACTACTTACTAACACCAATTTTCCATGTTCTTTTGCAGAAAACACATACATGGCATCCATCATTGACTGGCCTTGTTCAAACCCATTTCGAGTCCATCTGTCAACTTCGCATGAAAGACATGGTCAGCACAGTTAGGACTTCCCGACAGAAACCGAAGTGGATACACAATACTCTCTGGAAAAATATGACCGAGTATTGGGACACTGACGCAGCCAAGGCAAAGAGTTCAACAACATCAGCAGCAAAATTATCTGAACGCAATGGTCTTGGTGTTCACAAACATAACTCGGGCCAGAAATCTTATTTGCAAATTGGACAAGAGATGGTAAGTCTAATTCTCTCACTGATTCTATGTGATTTGTTTGTTTGCTTCTTCTAATAATATCTACTGTTTTTTTCTTGTGTTTCTTTTTAGACTGTTGAGTTGGGAAGACCGGTAACTTTTGCGGAAGTCTTCATCAGAGCTCACACCAAAGCTGATGGCACCTTTGTTGATTACAAAGCTGAAAAAGTTGCTGAGGCCTACAAGAAGAATAAGGAAGCAAAGTTGGCCAACATTGAGACAGATAACATTGAGAGCTCAGATGGGCAGCATCCGGTCCTTTCAATGGAAGAGGATAACGAGTTATTTCTTCAGGTTAGGTGTCTTTCTGTTTTCATACATAAAGACATGGCTATTGACTCATTATATATATTTGGTTTTCTGTCAATGTGACTGATTATTTCATTGTCTTTTATGTTTCGTATTTTTAATGATAGTCTTTAACTCTTAATGTTTTCTGTTTTTGTAGTCAACTTTTACCAATGATAGAGGACAAATATTTGGTCTTGGAAGCTTGAGGAATCAGCTTCAGGGGGAGCCAAACAGCCTGAGCAGCTTGTCTTCTTTCATGCAGATGCAAGAACAACTTAAAGAAGCTCAGCGCCAAATAAAGGAACAAGCTGATCTTCTTGCAAAGGTTGAGGATGACCGGTCCCAGGTTGCTGCTCTTCTTACAAAGGTTGAGGAAGAGCGTTCTCAGGTGGCAGCTCTTGCAGCGGCTCAGCAGTCTAAGATCGAGAAGCTGAGTCTCGTTGAGAAGTTCTTGTCCAAAACCGATCCAAGATTCCTTGACTTCCTCTCCTCTGAATCTACAACTTCTGATCCCCCACAGCAATAAGTTTCACTCGTTTTAGCTTGCTTTTCTTTTGAACAATCTTTTGTATGTTTGAACCTACAACTCATTCTGTTTTGGAGTTGTTTAAAACCTTTATTTTGCTAATATGATACTGCTTTGGTTCATTATTTTCTTTGTATTTTGATTTTATAAAAAAAAAATTCCCAACAATATTGGACCAAAACAACAATACCAATTCGACAAACCAATTTTAATTTAGTACTAAATCAGTCGCCAAAATAATCGTATAACAGTCACTATAAAGTCGGCAAATAAACGACTAATTACACACAAACAGTCATAGAACAGTCGCTATACAGTCGTTAACTCAGTCAGTAAACAGTCGGTATATCGTAGCAATTTTTAACGACTGAAAAGCCACTATCCAGCGACACAATATTAGTCGTATAAATAGTCTAAGCCAGTCATGTATCAGTCGCAAAACAGTAGCTACATATGACGACTGAATGGCTACCACCTCGTTCAGTCGCTAGATTAGTCACTAAAACAGTCGTATCCTGGTGACACATTTAGTGACTACTTAGCGACTGATTAGTGACGAACTTATAAAGTCACTATTCAGTCGCTAATTTAGCGACTGCACGACGACGGATTTTTTTACCGACGCACACTTTTCCGACGGCTAGTTGCAGTCGTAATTCAGTCGTCGTAGGACGTTTAGCGACTAACTGGTGACTGATTCCGTAGTCGCAAAAACCCTGTTTTCTTGTAGTGCACGACAGGTAACTTCGTTATCGATTCACCTCGCACAAGAAGAAGTAACGAAAGTTAGAGCACAAACTTTACTTCTTATCGATAACAAGTAAGCTCATGGTTACAAGGAAGTTACCTGCTAGGAAGTTGCGAGGTAAGGGGTTCTTAGCTCAAGGTGGAGTAAGCTGAGACATGTTAGAACAAGAATCTAAGGAGAAACCAAAATGATAAGATAACTCAAGTTAGGGAACGTCTTAAACAGTTAATAAAAAAAAAGGACTGAAGGGAGACGAGTACCTAAAGTGTTCAAGGAAGCTCAATGGATCACCGGAAGAACTGGTGATGGGAAAAAAACGTCATAAACAGCTGAGATTAGCTGAAGGGAGACAACAGTCGTCACTAAACACAGCGGAGGAAAGCAACTAGGATCGCCGGAGAAGCTGCAAGTTGATCAGAAAATTGAGAGTTTTGAACTTCACTATCGATACAGGATAAAGGCAGAAAAACGATAGGATTACAGATAAACCTAGAAGAAACGAAGAACAATTACCGGAAAAAGGGACGTCATTGTTCCGGTGAAGTATCTCTAAATTCCGAAGGTTCAAGAGAACCACTTCCTCAGGGAAAAGAAGAAGTCGCGATCTTTCTTTCAAGAGGAACAAGCATCGGAGTGAGAGACGCCATCGAAAAAGCATCGCTGGTGGGTTCAATCGGATCTCGGAGGAGCTGAGTCAAAGGCACTAAGAAGGCGAGTCGGAGGCATAGATCGGAGTCCTTGACGAAGGATAGGCTCGATAAAAGCCTCTGGTATATGGAATCGCCGCACAAAATCACCGATAGAGACCATCCATGGTGAAGAGGGACTTCTGTCGGCTTCGGTAATCACGAGACGAAGAAATGAGGAGAAGAAATCATTTGGGCCCAAGGTGGAGTTTGTAAAACTAGTGGGCCTCAACTGATTATTCTCTCAGCCCAAATAGCCAATATCCTGCAACAAACAGAAAACTATGTTATTTCTGTTTAATGTTAATGTCGGTAGAATTATAAAGTCTATCATAATTAGGAGATTGTGTCCTAATCCTATTAGTACCTGGAACTTATAAGGGGGTATAAATAGGGCAATAGATTGGGGTGAGTTATTACGGTTTCGAGACAAGCTTACGAGAGACAGAGTTAACAGATTGTGTTTTATCTCTCAAGGGTTGTAATAAGCTTTTGTGTTTCTAATAAAGGATCAACGGGTTTGATTAGTTGTGTCATTCAAAAGATCAAAGCATAATATAAAGGTTAAATCCTAACAATGTTGCCCTCAATGGTGATGCGAGTTCATGGTTCTAGCGTAAATAATCAGATGATCTTGACATGTCAACGTAAATGTTGAATTGTGTATTAGGGAACGGAGATGATGGGATTGTATGTGAAATTTATGAAGATTTCGGACCAGCTTTGTAATTAGACAGCTATTATTTCTATATTATAAAACTATAAACAAATAACTCTTTTGTATCTCTTTGATCCAAACATTCACAAAGGTTTGTAATGCTCACACCACATGGAATAAATAGTCGTAATCGTTGTTGTGTCAGATTCTTTTCCACAAAAAAATATGAAATCAATGATGGATGATTTTAATTTGTTAAGATGAATGAGGATTAAGTAAGTTGGTTAGATAATTTGTTGAGTAACATTCATGGTGCAACCATTCAAATTTGTTATTTATTGTTAAGAGAGATAATAGTGATTTATGACAAGCTTGCAAGTGTTGACATGAAGAAATCATGGATCCCTAAAACATGGTTCCCAAAATTATGGACCTTGTTTATGGGAGCTCATGAATTCATGGATCCTTAAAACATGGTTCCCAAAATTATGGACCTTGTTTATGGGAGTTCATGAATTCATGGACCTTGTTTATGGAAGATGTCTTTTGTATTCTCTATATATTACAATGTATTTGCAAAGAAATGAATCAAGGAAATAAGTTTCTCTCCTTCTTATTCTTATTTGTTCTTGAGTGTTCTTGAGTGTTCATACTCTTTCTCTTCATAAATCATCAATTCTAACATGGTATCAGAGCTTTAAGCTCCTACTTCATTCCGCAAACCTTCTCTATCCTTCTCTTTTATTCAGCAAAGCTTTTATGTTATTCTCATTCCGCAAATCATAAAAATGGAGAAGGAAAACATAATTTCCGTGACCCTTGAGGGTCCTAATTATCTCTCATGGTCAAGAGTGGCCAGAATCACCTTGGGATGTCATGGACTTTGGGACAGCCATATCATGAAGGCTGGAACTTCAAAGAGGATGGCTGAAGAAGATAGATACGTGAACAACCACAACCAATGGGTTCAAGAAGACCAACAAGCTCTGGCTCTCATCTGTAACTCCTTGTCAAAACCAATCCTGAAGATCAATTCTCACATCAAAACCGCCAAGAGACTATGGGAGAGTCTTCAAACCGCTTATGGGTGTTTATGGGAGAGTCTCCAAACCATCTATGAGAACGACCGGTTCCTCAGCTTTCTCCTACACCTAGACTCATCATTCAACACACTGATAAAGAATTTCTTTACTGGAAGAAAGATTCCATGCCTAGATGATGGTGATCCTCTCAAAGGCCAGCCGGATAAATGTAAACCCAAGGAGCAGCAAGCAATTCAAGGGAGAACCATGTATTCTGCTCACATGGGTGATTCAACTGAAGACATGTGGAGAAATCAAGTTGGTACGACCTCATCTGATGATTTTGTGACCAGAAAAGACGCCAATTCCTTTATCTGGAGCACTGTCTTGGCTCTCATTGCTTCCAAGAAGGCTGGTACACATTCTCTTGACTCTAAACCTATCATAATAGATTCAGGAGCAAGCCATCACATGATTTGTGATAGAAACTTGATTAGTAATATCCAGCCTGCCGTAGGGAATGTAGTCATAGCAAATGGTGATAAGGTGAAGATAGAAGGGATAGGGAACCTTAAAGTGTTTGATAAGGAATCTACTGCCTTGTATATGCCTGGATTTTCATCTAACTTGTTATCAGTAAGAAGGGCTACGATTGATTTGGGCTGCCAAGTTGTGTTCAGACCAGATGAAGTTGAGTTTCAAGACCTGAAGACAGGAAAGGTCATTGGAAAAGGGCACAACCATCAGCAAATGTATCATCTTGAGAGGAATATGGTGCCAGAATCATCTATGCCTCACTGCCTGGCTAGCACCGTTAATGGCACTGAGAACACAATATGGCATGCCAGATTGGGACATCCCCATACAAGAGCTCTAAACCAAATATTCCCTGGAGTGGTGTCTAAGAATGAAGAGTGTGAAGCCTGCATATTGGGGAAGCATTGTAGGACAGTCTTTCCACGGTCTGGCACCACCTATGAGAGTTGCTTTGACTTGGTTCACTCTGATGTA
This sequence comes from Moricandia arvensis, assembly GCA_905132765.1. Lineage (NCBI taxonomy): Eukaryota > Viridiplantae > Streptophyta > Magnoliopsida > Brassicales > Brassicaceae > Moricandia > Moricandia arvensis. The sequence continues at coordinate 36,454 of CAJHQP010005407.1, forward strand.
TGGACGGCTCCATGTGTGTCAAGGGAGAATCACAAATACTTTGTCACCTTCATTGATGAAAAATCCAAATACACTTGGTTGACACTGATTCAGTCCAAGGATAGGGTGTTAGACGCCTTCAAGAATTTCCAAGCTCATGTCTCCAACCACTTCAATGCCAAGCTGAAGATCCTCAGATCAGACAATGGTGGAGAATACACAAGTCATGCATTCAAACAGTACCTGGCTCAACATGGAATTATTCATCAAACAAGCTGTCCATATACTCCTCAACAAAACGGAGTTGCTGAAAGGAAGAACAGACACCTGATGGAGGTAGCCAGATCAATGATGTTCCACACCAATGTTCCAAAAAGATTCTGGAGTGATGCGGTGGTGACTGCTACTTATCTGATCAATAAGACTCCAACTCAAGTCCTCAAAGATCTATCACCGTTTGAAGTCCTTAACCAGACCAAGCCGGCTTTGGACCACTTACGGGTGTTTGGATGTCTCTGCTTTGTGCTGATACCAGGGGAGCAGAGAAACAAATTGGATGCCAGGAGCACAAAAGCGATGTTCATTGGCTACTCTCCAACACAAAAGGGGTATAAGTGCTATGATCCAGTAGCCAGAAAAGTTTTAATATCAAGGGATGTGAAGTTTGTGGAAACAAAGGGATATTATAAGGTGAAGAATTGGGATGATCTGAGGGACTTGCCGCAATCAGAAAGAGCCACAAACCTCAGAATCATTTTGGAGAACTTCGGCATTGGCATGTCTTCAGCAACTCAAGAAACAAGAAGGAATATCCCTGAAGCTACTGCACCTGTTCCAGAACCTGTAGTTGAAGAAGATGTGATTAATGAAAATGAAAAAATTGTCCATCCTGACCCTGAAAGGGGGAATCAACAAGAAGCTCATGATCAGGATGAGACCAAATCAGAATCAGTTCCTGAGACTCAAGATCAAGTTCCAGAAGAAACAAATGAGGCAGCACCTGATCAGATACAGCCTTTGCGAAGGAGCACAAGAATCAGGCAACCGAAAGTCTACTTCAATGCTAAAGCTGTGGCACATCCAGTGAGTGCAGTATGGTCGCTTGCTCAATATCCAGAAGAACATCAAGTCTTCATTGGAGAATTGGATCAAGAGTACATCCCAAACACCTATGAAGAGGCAATGCAAGACAAAGAATGGAGAGAGTCTGTTGAAGAAGAGATCAATGCCATGATCAAGAACAACACCTGGTATGAGACTGAGCTTCCAAGAGGAAAGAAAGCCGTGACCAGCAGACTCTTGCATACCATCAAGTATCTTGCAAATGGAAAGCCATAAAGGAAGAAAACCAGACTGGTAGCAAGAGGATACACACAAGTGTATGGAGAAGATTATCTAGACACGTTTGCACCAGTGGCAAAGCTTCATACAATCCGGATACTCATCTCATTGGCAGTGAACCTAGGGTGGGATCTTTGGCAAATGGATGTAAAGAATGCTTTTCTACAAGGTGAACTAGAAGATGAAGTGTACATGAGACCACCTCCGGGAATGCAAGAGATGGTAAAGCCAGGAAATGTCCTCAGACTCAGAAAGGCGATCTATGGCTTGAAGCAATCACCAAGAGCTTGGTACCACAAACTAAGCACTACATTGAATGGAAGAGGACTTGTGAAGTCTCAAGCGGATCACACACTCTTCACTCTCACCAGCAAGTCCGGGATTATTGTGATCCTAGTCTATGTGGACGACATCATCATTACTGGTAGTGACAAGGAGGGGATCAGTGCCACCAAGACATTCCTCAAGACCGCATTTGACATCAAGGATCTAGGTGAACTGAAGTACTTCCTCGGGATTGAGATGTGCAGATCAAAGGAGGGGTTGTTCATGTCCCAAAGAAAATATACTTTGGATATTCTAAAGGAGGCAGGAGATCTTGGAAGAAGACAAGCCAAGACACCACTTGAAGAAGGCTACAAGACACTGCGAGAGGGGGAGTGTGAAGATACTCCATTTGAAGATGTCAAGCAATATAGGAGAATTGTTGGGAAGCTGATCTATCTAACCATTACCCGGCCAGATGTTTGTTTTGCAGTAAATCAGGTGAGCCAGCACATGCAAAATCCCAAGGTTCATCACTGGAACATGGTGGAGAGAATCCTAAGATACTTAAGGGAGGCTCCGGGTCAAGGCGTATGGATGGCTTGCAACAGAAACACTGAGGTTGTTGGATACTGTGATGCAGATTGGGCTGGAGATAGAACAGACAGAAGATCAACTACCGGCTATTGCACATTCATTGGAGGAAATTTGGTTACATGGAAGAGTAAGAAGCAGAAGGTTGTGTCTTGCTCAAGTGCAGAAGCAGAGTACAGATCAATGAGGAAATTAACCAGTGAACTCATCTGGATAAAGAGTCTTCTAGGCGACTTGGGGATTGAGATCACCAACCCCATGACCATGCATTGTGACAACCAAGCCGCAATACACATTGCGTCCAATTCAGTCTTCCATGAGAGGACAAAACACATAGAAGTAGACTGCCACAAGGTAAGACAAGCAGTAGAGCAGCAAGTGATCCTCCCATGCTACACAAGGAGTGAAGATCAACTGGCGGACATCTTCACCAAGGCGGCCAGCAGCAAAGTTTGTGAGTCCATTCTTCCAAGACTAGGACTCATAAACCTTCCATGTCAGTGATCCCCTCACCATGGAGTGTTCTACTCTTTTTCTTTTCTTGGTTTTTATCCCAAGTGGTTTTTCCAAGTAAAGGTTTTAATGAGGGAATACTTCATGGCTTTCCAAGCTTGACTTGTTTCATATGGTCAAGCTTGAGGGGGAGTGTTGACATGAAGAAATCATGGATCCCTAAAACATGGTTCCCAAAATTATGGACCTTGTTTATGGGAGCTCATGAATTCATGGATCCTTAAAACATGGTTCCCAAAATTATGGACCTTGTTTATGGGAGTTCATGAATTCATGGACCTTGTTTATGGAAGATGTCTTTTGTATTCTCTATATATTACAATGTATTTGCAAAGAAATGAATCAAGGAAATAAGTTTCTCTCCTTCTTATTCTTATTTGTTCTTGAGTGTTCTTGAGTGTTCATACTCTTTCTCTTCATAAATCATCAATACTAACAGCAAGAGTATTATTGAGATTCCCAATATTCCCGGGTTCGATTCCCCACGGGTGCAAACACCTTTAAGTGGCCACACGAATATGGGTTCATGCTTTAGGACTCATTTGAATGCCCATGAGAAGGTCTATCCGTGGGTTGTACCTCCACCCGGGGGTTAGGTTTGGTTCCAATAGTGGCCCGGGTCTAACCCTTTAAGTTCAAAAAAAAAAAACTCTTTGCTTTTACACGAAACTAACTAGATATTTGATTATAATAAAGTGTAAACTCCCTGGAAAGCTGAAGTAATATTTTGAGAGCGGTGATTTGCGAAAGCATTAATTATTAACCTACGAAGGGTGGGAACATTAGGATTCCCTTGAACTTATTCTTATTCTCATTTGTAGTGTGCAGTAGCTTGTTAGGTGTGAGACTATTCACATTAGGGTCATCAGATTGGTTGCTAGGTTGCACAACAATAGGATTATTGTCACTTGGCAGTGTTGATGTCAACTTTAGTGAATGATGAGAAAAGGAGTTGGCTCTAGGCATATTGTAATTGGGACCATCATCACCTTCCTTTTTTAGACCAGAAGAAAACGTGGGGTTACACATTAAAGCTACAAAAAGTGTGTAAGCCAAAGAGGAAAACTTACATTAACAATGAAATCAGAAATTGGGGCACCTTGACGTTCATTAAAGATTTGGATATGGTGATGGTCTAATTCTTGGATGTGAAACTGAACGAACACATCTTTAGTTGGAAAATATGCTAAAGCAAGAGTTAACGTTATATTGTGAAGAGGCCTGGGCATTTTAACCTGTATCCGAGGACCCGACCCGAAACCGACCCGAAAATACAGGTTCGGGTCCAGAATCGGAACCGAGAATTTTACCCTATTGGGTCTAATGATGGAGGACTCGTAGGTAGCAGGTTCGGGTCCAGAACCGACCCGGGACCCGATCAGGTATTTTTGGAACCGAAGATTATTAGACTTAATGATTTTTTTGTGTGTGTTTTGAATGGTAACTTGATCATGTTTTAAGTTTATTAGTTATGGTTACGGTAATTGCACTACTGCAGTTTTAGAATGTGTTTTTTTCGTTATGGGGTTTCAAAATTGCAGGTTTGAGGTTCGGGTAACGTTGCAGGTTAATGGGTACAAGTAGACCCGAAACACATATTTAGACCCAAAAATATGTAGAAACGACCCGAAATATCAGGAACCGACTCGAAAACGGACCCGAAATACCTGGATCCGACCCGATACAATAAAGAACCGAAAAAATTTAGGTATATGCGGGTACGAGATAAGTGGACCCGAACCGACCCGGACCCGATAAGACCCGACCCGGAACCGACCCGAATTTTTTAAAGTACCTATATGGGTCTAAATCTCTAGGACCCGAAGGACCCGGACCCGAAAAGACCCGACCCGAACCCGACCCGAGGACCCGGATGCCCAGGCCTATTGTGAAGGTAGCTGTAAATTTTGATCACATTGTGCGAAGGTAATTGTTCGTTACCTGACGACACCTACAGCGTTTGAAGCAAAGGAAGATTAACCTCTTTGGATCTTTTGGGCATAAGATGTAACACCAGCCGTTTGGATTAGCGTAACTTTTCTGGTACAGACGAAGTCAATGGTCTGACATTCATGAGAAAGCAGTGGGAAATTAGTAAAGCTGGAACATTTTCATGGGTTAGAAAATTAATTGAGTTCATGGCACCTGAAGTTGTGATGTAATGACATGTTATTTAGCTCTATAACTGTGAGAATTTCTATTTTCTACCCATTCATATACTTTCGCCATGTTGTGGAGTCATTTGAACCTTCCCCGCCAATGGTTATGAGCGTTTTTTGAGATTAGTAAAGGCCGAAACTAATTAGAGACTGCAGATTAATGTAATAACTTAAAGGACCTTACTTGCTTTTCATAAGAACTCTGGCCAGCAGCTGTCTATGGGTCAAAGAAGAAATGAGTGTCATGCAAATAAATGGCCTGAATAGCTGAATAGGAAGGTAACGTGAGATTGTGAAAATGTTTAGCTCAACTGAAAACTTTCTCAAGCAACTCAGAGACTCCTACGGTTCTCCAAAAGCAAGAGATCAAGAGTTAACATATTATTCTCACCCTCAAAAAAGATTGGATTAATGTTTGTTGTCACAACAAACTTTGGTTTGGATGCGAATATTTTGTGAAGTTGGTATGCTACCCGTCAAACACACTTAGGCATACTGAGATGTCCCTACAAAATAACAATAGGGTAACCCGGAAAGTTGCGTAAAGTGAAATAAGGCGTGTCTTAATCCAATGATCAAAATAATATTTCCATTGAACGTGCTCGTGATAGTGGTCAACTCCCCAATAATTTAGAATTGACTAAGTTAACAGAGTGGAGGTGTTTGAAAGAGGTATGTTAGGTTCAAGACTTAAAAAAAAAGAGACCAGGGAGCGAGTGTTGATGTTAGCCAATGCTAGTAGTTCGTGGTGGTTGTGGAACCTGAAGAGCTCCTAAGGTATTGGAGCGAGTCAGTGAGGGAATCAATTATCGGAACGTACTTTGAGATCTGATTTAAGCATATGGAGAGTCCGAAGGCAGAGACTGTGTATATTCACGGGCGTTACGCTTTTATCTATGAATAGCATGTCAAGACCCTTGAGTCCGTCTCCTTTCTTTTCATTCTGAGCTTCCCAGAACCGAAACAGTTGGACCTCGGCGGTTTTAAGGCAACCACCGGCTTTCAAATCAGCTAAAAGTAGGCGAACAATGGCCATGAAGATATATTGAACTCAAAGAGAACATATGATATGGTTTGATCGGATTGATGATTTTCATCGAATCCAACGGCGGTATTTATAGATGTAGGTTTCTTAAGTTTCCATGGTGGAGTGGGCGAACTAATTTAAGGCGAAGGAGTGGAGAAACTGGTGAGACGATGTTCATGAGATCATTATATATGGTGACTGAATGCAGATGGAAAGCGTTACGCAGTGGTCGAATGATAGCAATGCTATGTAGACGAACAGTCGTTGTGGCTAATTTTTTTCAGTCCATAAGAAGCGTATAAGAAAGACGAAGAACGACTATTTGAACAGACAAGATTTTCTGTAGGATTTTATTTGATATAAATAAAGTAATAGACTATCAGCCTAACAGAAAATTAAATTTGTATTTTTAAGGTTACCTAAAATAAGCTAGCCCATTCTGATGCATGTGGAGGAAACGACGTAGTAATAAGATTGATATAAAGGTGTTATCTTATTTTGTGAAAGACAGTGACTGGATGTTAATGGGCTAAAAGAAATAATAATCTTTTCTTGAAAACATATATTAACGAAAGCCTAGCTCATTTGACCTCTTGCAAACGAAACAATGTTTTTAGATTGACATGTGCCCTTTTTTGCCCCATTCTCTTAGATTCTCTTAGATGATGTGGCAACATGAGAAGTGAGAGAAGTCTCATTTATTATTTTATATAGGCTGGAAATCGTGGATGGCAAGATGGTTGATAGATCAACCAAATATATGATCGGGTGGGCGATGGGGATGAGATGCAAGTTGTAAATGTGAAAACAAATGCAAACGAATGAGATGATGATTATAATGAGATTAAAACAACATAAATAAACAAAGGATAAGATGGAATTAGGCTGCTGGATGTGTATCACTCTCAGCCTAAATAGTTGATGATCAATTTGGATTGAGATGGTGTTTTGCTTTCTGGATGTGTATCACTCTCAAACTTGGCAAACGAATGGATGGAATGATGATGCCACAAGACTATATGGAAGGGAAGCTTAATAAGTCGTGATGCTTTGGAGCTGATTCTCACAAACTCTAAAGACTTAAGACAATAGTTTTAAGAAAACTAGAAAACTCGAAAATTCTTATTACTTCAAAGATGGTGTGCTTACAATGGACAAATGACTTGAGATTTATAGGCTCGACTAAGACTACTCTGGAAAAGATCTAAAGGTCATAAACAGACAAGGAAACAAAAATAACTTGCAAATAATAGAGTCTTCAAAGTAGTGATCTTGGGAGATTTTATGGATGTTGGAGGTGATTTGCTTAGCCATAAATGGAAAACTTGATTTCCTTTGAACCTGGACGGTTTAGGAGGATATGAGAGTTTCCTGGGAACCTTCTTGATAGGTTGGAGGGTCCTGAAATCATGCACAAACTCAACAAGTAGCTGTTGGAGTTTTAATTACCAAGACTCCAAATAAAGCAAATAGAGGTTATTGAAGATTTTCTTGATCCAATGTTGGCAGGTGCATGGTAGGAACTTGTAGAACTCCTCTGTATCGTTTATTATGTCTTCTGGGGGTATTTTATGATCATATAATCTTCTGGTCGGAATTGGTTGGCTGGTAAGGGATTGAACTGAAAGATTGTCCAATCTTTCTATAATATGTTCGGTTTGACCGGTTTTAGTAAATTGATCATAAATCTATATTTTCGTGACCATTTCTTCTGATTTTAGGCTTTATGGAATCTAGGATATCCATCTTGATGTCCATAATTGATTCTGGAGAAGGGCGCTTCGTTGTTAGACTTAACTTTACTTCTAAAGGCCGAGACTCACAACTGGATGGGCTGGGAAACCTCCAGATTGTAAAATTTATAACTTCTTGGTCCGTGAATATTTTATTGAAATTTCAAGCCTCAGTAATTCCTTGATAAGTAAGACTTTTTATAAAATTGGTTTTCATGCCAAAAGACCTTCTGGTTGATGAGATATTTTCCTTGTACTGAAACTCTGTCCCTGAAACCTTTACACTGATTGGTATAGACATTTTAGTGAGACTCTGGCCGAACTGCTGGTATTGATGGCCGCATCATTATTATAGATATGTCTATGTAAATATCACTAAAGTTTATATATACTATATAAAGTAAATAAAATGATTGTCTTGATTTATTTACCAAAAATATGATTGTAAATAAACAAAAAGTATTGGTTGTGATTTATGTGCTTACTCTAATGTATATATTGTTATGTATACAATTTTTTTTTAATATACGGTTTTTGATATGTTATTTGATCCTGACAATCCGGAAATACACTTCTTCAAATTGAAGTGATTTCTAATATTGGAAGCACTAATATATATTGTTTCAGTCAGATTAATATCTTTAGTCTTGATTTTATTCCTAAAAAGCTTTAATGAAATATCATGACAATATTCTTAATCACCTCCTTTTGAGTTTGCTCGAAGAATGAGAGATTTGATCATTTTTCTAATATTTTTTTCTCGCTAATACGCTATCTAGCTATTATAAGTTTCCTGTTTATCATTTAATAAATCAAACTTTTTTTAGTTTATACATAGTTTACATATACTATAATGGTAAGTATTATATATATTTTTCATCGGTATACTCTTAAGTAAGTAAACCTCAAAAGTATAGGTTAATAAAATAACTAATTTTTACAGATATCCATCTTTTTTGATTGACACTTATGTAATTCACCGAATTCACAAAATAAGTTTTTAAAAAAAGAAACAAAACTCATATCAGTAAAACAAAAAAGAGACCGACAGAACAATTTTATAGAGGTAGAAAATAAAATCACTTTTGGAGAATCAATAGTAACAAATCGAGAGCAGAAAACCTAATACCATTTCGTCATTTACAGTCAGTATTGCCTATCTGTTTTTGGTGATTTGTGTTAGCCGCAAAACTTAATTTTCTTTTGTGCATATGAACTCTTAAAATAATTGAAATGAGTTGTAATATGTTAATTCTTCAACAATGGTGATACATTTAAGAGACCAACATCTATATTCATCATTTTACAATCGATAAAAATTGTAGTATTGCAAAATGTTAAAAACCATTTAATGAACAAACAGTAGTATACAAAAAACACCCAGCGCATGCGCACGGGTTATCATCTAATTGATTAATAGAGTTGAAGGGCTAGTGCAGCTTGATGCGAAGGAAGAACTTAGGCTTTCGAAGAGTATGATCGAGACCCAACTGGTATCGATTGATACCTTCACGAATTCAGCGACTAGATTTTGGAAAAAGCACCCAATGTTGAATTCAAACCACTTCGAGCAAGCCTAAAATACGTCTTCCTCTGTGAGAATTATTATCTTGTCATTGTTAATGCTAATTTAAATAACACATGACTCACTTTACTACTAAGCAAGTTGCGCAAGTATCATAAAGCTCTTGGCTATTATCTTGATGAGGTTTCTCTCCAGACTTATGCATGCATAAGATCCACCTGAAGGATGAGTCAAAGTCGTCTATCGAGAATCATAAGAGGCTGAATTCAAATTTAAAACAAGTTGTGAAGAAGGAGATCATGAAACTCTTGGAAGTTGGGGGTTATATATCCAATTTTAGACAATAATTAGGTTAGTCCAGTGCATGTGGTTCCTAAGAAGGGAGGACTCACAGTACTGAAGAATAATAATAACAAGTTGATTCCTACGAGAATTGTTACGGACACATGATGTGCCTAGATTACATGAAGATGAACACTGCGACAAGAAAAGGATCATTTTCCTTTGCATGTCACTGAACAGATGCTGGAGAGGCTTAGCAAATCACCCATATTACTGCTTTCTAGATGGATACTCAAGTTCTTCTAGGTTCCTAACCATCCAGATTATCAAAAGAAGATAACTTTTACTTGTCCTTATGTACTTTTGCATATTGCAGAATGTCGTTTGGGCGTTGTAATGCTCATGCAATCTTCCAGAAATCTATGATGTCCATCGTTACAAACATGATTGAAGATTTTATGGAAATTTTATGGATGATTTCTTAGTCTTGAAAGATTG
>CAJHQP010005408.1:0-46363 GCA_905132765.1 Moricandia arvensis
ATTTTCTAGTTTACATTCAAAACTCCTATTTATCATCCAAATATCAATTCTGAAGGATCGATATGCCTTGACATTCTTAAAGACAAGTGGACTCCCCCTCTCACGGTTGAAAAGGTTTAAAATTTTATTTATAAATATTATAATTTATTTCGACTATTTAATTACAAATTTGGTTACTTAGAATTAATATATGAATAAATAGGTGCTTTTGTCCATTACTTCATTATTGGCGGACCCAAACCCAGATGATCCTCTTGTGGCAGAAATTGGAGAGCTCTTCAAAAATAACAAGTTTAAATTTGACCAGAGAGCTCGAGAATGGACTGACCGACATGCTTAAAGTTTAATAGTTGTTTTAAGAAAAAATGTAGTAGAATAATAAATAAGAAAACTAATAGTTATTTTCTATTTTCAAATTAATCATATAAATAATTACCAACTGCTTTGAATGATATGTATTGTGGATTTCTTAAATATGATAAAAAGTTACAAGCATTTTAGACTTTTCACTATGCTCACAATGCATATTATAAACCCAAAGAAATACTAGATTTTGAGCCGCGTTTCCAAAGTGCATGATTATTTTTAGTTGTGTAAAAGACTAAAGTTTTCCTTACCATGTTTGCTTCTTGACGCGACTTTCAGGACAACCACTTGAATTATCTTCCTAAATTCTGGTTGTTTTTTGGTTTGCTTGCTTTGGCCCAGTCCGCCGCTCTATTGGTTTCCTCTTTCGCTGCGATTCTCTTTCTCGTTTTCTAGGCAACGTCTTATTTTTTGTCAATCTCGCTGTTGCCACCTCCACCGTTACTCTCGGCGTCTCCGTCTCTCGTTCTCCTCTCCCATCTTCACCGTCTATCCCATTCCTCCCCTCGTCACCCCTGCCCTTCCAATTCCCGTCCTCTCTTCCACTCAGAGATAGCGAACACGCCAGTTCTACTCAACCCATGAGTGGGCTTGTCGGATCTGCTCGTCTCATCGCCTCCACTGCGTCTCCAACAATCCTCGCCGTCTCAGACCACGATAGCTCTTGGCAGAGCCAACTTTGCTTTCACCCCATCATGAATATCATCCGCCTCTTCTCTGATATCCTCTCCTCCATTCCATCACATCCTCTCAAGTCTGGTATCCTTTTGGCAGCTGCTTGGAAATCTTAGTCGCTCCGATTCTGGAGGAGCCATTCAATTCAGTTTCGCCAATCATCACCAGTACAGCGCTGAAATCTTGTCTCAAGCTCTCTGCTTGCATATCCTCCCCTATCCACCGTCGCACCCCATCCTATGGGCCATCACAACTCCTCCACCGGTGATACGTCCCTTCCATAGAGATTCAGCTTGTTGTCCCTACACATCTCTAATGTTTTCTCTCGTATGGATGAGGTACGACCTTGCTTTTGATTGTGTCTATAAAGGCACAACACATCCGGGCCCATGAAGATCAATATTATTTTAAATTAAAGAGCCAGATCTACGTCCACCCTCTTCTGATCCTTACCCGGCTCCGCCGACCCCAAATCCTACAGTTTCACTGTATTCTTTGCAGCGGCACATCAAGACCTATGAGTCTAGAATTTTCACAATGAGGCTCCTTATTTTCCTGGACTTGACATTTTTTTCTATTTCCCAGCGAGTTCTACAAAACTAGCTTTCTTGATTCTACTTTTATATACCACGGTTTGCAACCATTCTCTCCTTTGTCGCTTTACATTATCGAGCCTAGAACTGTGATGATGAGACACTTAGATTTGGATATGTCATCACTTGATTTTCCCGCTGAGTTCTCAAGAATCATAGCTCAAGGTCCATTTCTTCTTTTCCCAGGAATTTTGATGGAAAATTATACATCAACTCTTCTTCCAGCAATCCTAGAAAAAATAAAAAATGGTCATCAATCGCTCTCAAATCCTATCAGTTGCGTACTTCAACATCGGTCTTCATTTTGACTTAATTGTGTTCCTCCAAATTCTTGCATTAATTTTAAAAGTGAATTTTTTCTATGGGTCTCTTCTCTCCTTTGCCACATCTATCCTTTTTATGGTGTAGTTATCTTCTTTTATCGTTTTCTTCATTGATTTTTTCTGTGATAGTAACCGTCTTTGTCCATTGGTTCTCTTATTTAACATAGGAATTTCACATAAAAAATATTTTTACTTTAAGTCTTCTATGCAACAAAAATATTAGTATGTAATGAGTATATTTTTGAAACATTGACCTAATAAACGTAATTTGGTTACTTCGATAAAAATATTTTTGAAAATTTATCTGACTATTAGTTTAGCCGGATCATTGAAGAGCAAAGAAGTTTGTGGGATTTACCAAAAATGATCTAAAACTTGATTTTAAATGCAAAAGTATACCCCAAATTTAATCAAATGCAAAAGTAAAAGCTATAAAGCCAGAGGCTCCTTCATTTGATTCCAACACAATTCATACTAACATCCTCCAACTAATCAATTGATATCAATCCATTGTTTTTTTTCAAACTATGTCAAATATGATTAGAACATTGTCTTTCACATATATTACAACACAAATGTTCTAGTACAAATAATATTTGACTTTGTTTTTTCTTTGATGAAAAAAGTGAAATACATTTGTGATTAATTGTAAAGACGTGGATAGACAAAAAGGAAATGCCGCAGATCAGGAAGGAGTTCAAGAATATGACTTTGAAAGACTCCTTGTACAGCATCAGTAATATTTTTCATAACAATTTACAAAGGTCACATGTCCGCAACAATAAACAGATAATAAAAATTTAAACTGCATACATCATGTGAAATAGTTTGCGATCATATTATACAATATCATGATATTTTCATAATATACACGTGAAGTTAACATTAGGTTCACCAGTATTTTTTCTTACAAATAAATATGCATAATTCTTTTTTCTAGTGTATATACCGTCAATAAAATATGTCTTCTTTATATTAAGAACCACAATAATTATAATTATAATTTTCTCCTCTATAATACTGCTATTTGTTGGTACATATTTAGGTAGAGACTTGAATGATTTGTTCAAGTGGCATACGACGATTCAGGGTCCAGAATGTACTCCATACGCTAGTGGCGTCGTTAACATTGACATTAAATTTTCTAAAGATTGTCGTTTTACAGCACCTAAAGTTATATCAACCAAAATTATGATAAACTGATATTTAATAGGTTGTATCTATAATCGTTAACTACTAAAACAAATAAGTAGCATGCGTTTCATTTTTATCTTCTTCCATTTTAGGATCAAACCTCTGATTTGTCATCGAAGATGGATATGCCTTGACATTCTTAAAGACAAGTGGAGACCCCCTCTATCGATTAAAAAGGTTTAAAATTTGATTTATAAATATGATAATCTATTTTGGGCATTTAAGTAGTACTATGGTTACTTAAGTTAAAAAAATGAATAAACAGGCGCTTTCGTCTATCACCTCTTTATTGGCGGAACCAAACCCAGACGATCCTTCTGTGGACAGAAATTTGATAACTCTTCAAAAATAACTTGTTTCAATTTAACCAGAGATCTCGAGAATAGACTGAATGACATGCTTAAAGATTAATAGCTGTTCTAAGAAAAACAGTACCTCTTTTTGATTAAAAATGAAGATTAATAGTTGTTTTTTATTTTCAAATAATCATACAAATAATTACCAACTGCTTCGATGAGATTTTATTGTGGATTTATTCTATATTATAAAAAAACCAACAAGCATTTTAGACTTTTCATTTTGCTCAAAATGCACATTATAAACTTTAATAAAGTTTAGATTTTGAGCTGCGTTTTCAAGGTGCATGACTATTTTTAGTTGTGTAACAAAAATTAGAGTTATTCCTAGCTTGTTTGCTCCTTGACACGAAGACATCCGCTTGAATTATCTTCCATGATGTGGTGTTTTTTCCCTCGCCAGCTTTGCCCTAATCCGTCGCTCTCATGGTTCGCCTGTTTGCTGCTGTTCTCTTTCTTATTTCCTCGGCATCGTCTTGGTTTTTGTCAATACCGCCGTTGCAACTTCTACTGTTACTCGTGACATCTCCATCTCTCCTCGTCTTCCTCCCGTCGTCACCGTCTCTCCCATTCCTCCCCTCTTTGTCCCTGCCCTTCCAATTCCTCTCGTCGTTGTATCTCCTCTGTCCATAGCTAGTTAACACGCCGGATATACTCAACTCATAAGTGGGCTTGTTGGATCTGCTTCTCTCATCGTGATACGTGCTCAAATGACCCTAGAACTACTGATCACTCTCTCAAATAAGAAGTTCAGCTGTAGTACTTAGGGATCGAATTTACATAGACTCTAAGATTACACAATAGATTTATTGTTTTTGTAATAAAGCTAGACAAAAATTAATATGCAGTAAAATGATTGAAAGATTGGTTTGTAGGTTTATTCGAAATGGAATCAAAATTAGACTTAGGGAATCTTAGGTAGGGTGAAGATGTAACTAAGTAATTAACCAGGGGTTTATTTAAATATAGTTCTAATCTCAAACTCAGTTAAACGATCGTTAATCCTTACGGGAGCATTGGTCGATGGTTATGGTGTACTGTCGATCGATTATACTTCTATCAAATTCAACGACAAGGTTTGATAAGTTCTCTAACCTATTAGATCAACTCTCGTAAGCATCTAGTAGTTTAGATCATCTAAATTTCAGTTCAGGTAATTGACCAAGCCTTTGCTAGTTCCAATCAATCCTAAGATCTAGGTTTACGGTGATAAATCTTAATCCTAGTAGTAAGAACAATTAAGCTAAATGACTAGTTAAATACTCCTAATATCAATACATTATTACTAATTCATGGACTACCTTTGAAGGACCCTAAATCTAACAATTTAATTACTCAAACATGATTATAAAGAACATAGCTAAACTCTGAATAAATTGCTGAGTAAAGAAATAGGGAGTTTAAAATCTTCTCTGTAAATGATAGTGGATCTCTCTCTGCAGTCCTAGATCTCTCTCTCTCTCTATAGAATAACAATGGTGTTTTGTTGCAGAAGAAGTGTGTAAGAGACTTAGGGTTACAAAACTAATAAAAACCCTAGAAATAGTGTAAAATACGGCCAGAGACTTGTCTTGCAAATACATGAACTTCTGGGTAAAATTGGTAGTTTCTTCACATCATAAAACTTCGGGCGGCTGCGCCGTCGATCGACGACCATGAGTCGGCGTCGATCGATGGTGAATAATAAAAGCAGTTTCCGACTTCTGGTTTTCAGGGGAGGTTCTTCAAAGCTCCAAAATGATCCAAAAGCTCCAAGTTCATCCAATAAGTACCTAGACCTGTAAATACTCTAAAACAACTTCAAATGCATATAAAAGACTCTAAAACACACACACACACATATATATATATATATATATATATATATATATATATATATCATGGGTAAAAACATGTAAAATCCATGACATATCACATCGCCTCGGCAGCATCTCACCAATCCTCGCCATCTCAGACCATGATGGCTCTTGGCAGAGCCAACTCTGCTTTCACCCCATCATGTATCTCTTCCACCTCTTATCCGACCTCCTCTCCTCCACTCCATCACAGCATCTCAAGTCTTCTCTCCCTTTGGCAGCTTCTTGGAAATCTCAGTCGCTCCTCCTCTAGAGGCGCCACTCTTTCAGTGTCACTGTCATCACCATTCCAGCACCGGAATCTCATCTCAAGCTCTTTGTTTACATCTCCCTCCCCTTTGCACTGTTTCTCCCCATCCTATGGGCCGCTGCAACTCCTCCACTGGTGATACATCCCTTTTGGAGAGAGTCACAGCTTGCGGTCCCGACACATCTCTAATATTATCTTTCGCATGGATGTGGTTGTGCCTCGTTTTTGATTGTGTCTATAAAGGTCCACCATCAAAGCTTGCACACACATCAGGGCCCAATAATATCAATATTATTTTAAAAGAGTCAGATATCTGTCCACCCTCTTCTGATCCTCTCCCGGCTCCGCTGACCCCAAATCCTTTACTTTGATTGTTTTCTTCGCAGCAGCACATCAAGACCTATTAATCTAGAAATGTCACGATGAGGGACATGCGTGTTTTTATTGTTCTGGCAGGGTATAAATATCTTAAACAAATAGTACTCTTGCCAAAGAGATCATGTGTAGTACTTAGGGATCGAATCCACAGAGAACAATAGCACACAATAGATTTCTTATTTCTAAAGATTAAGCTAGGTGAATATATATATTGGTCGCAAACAATTGGTTAAGGAAATATTCCTTATCAAGAAGTAGAGATGCAATATGGAAATAAGCTAATAATGTATATATGGAACATTCTAATAAACTAACTTGATGCAAATGTAAATATGCTAGATCTAGGGTTTCAAGCCTAACAGATTATAGTGGATATGAAGCACAAATATGTAAATATACTGGAACTCAAATATTAACTATTTTGACCCTTTTAACTCCAACTCTCGTATGCGGTCAAAAGAAAAGACCATTGATCGAAGGCTATGGCCTGATGTCGATCAACGGTGAAATCAAAAGGAAATGTGAACGAGATTTGATAAGTCCACCAGACTTACTAGACAAGCTCTCGCATGCGCCTAACAGCCTAGTTCAATGGAGTCTATTATTGCACATAATCTACTCTCGTAGACGTCCATGTCCTACTTTCGAGATCCTAGTTAGCTACTCTAGAATGCAAGCATTAAGCACAAATCAATTGATGGATATTAAGTTAACTAGCAATCCTATTTTTAGGCTAATCCATGATTGCTATCATGCAACCTTAAATCTAGTTGATGACTACTCAGATATAATGAAAAAAGAACAATGGTCTGAATATAATGCATAGATAAAATACTAGGGTTCCAATACAAATCCCCCTAAACCTAGAACTATAAATCTATGTAAGTTGTGTCAAGCCTTGCTTACGCTTGTACTTCCACACTCTGCATGCTCTCAACACATAAGAATAAATATAAAACCCTAAAACCTAGGTCAAAACTCGTCTAGGGCATTCTTGTCATTTGTCTTTTAAACTTGGCTTTTCAATCGGCTGTCTGCGAGTTGGGTGTTGATCGATGGCAAGTGTGCAGCATCGATCGACCTTAGTCTTTCATCATCGGTCTACTCCAAGGTTGTGTTGTCGATCAACGATAGTCTTGTTCTTTGACTCGTCAAATAGTCAGCTACATTTTCTTCTTCTCTAAATGCTCCAAAAGCTCCAAGTATCTCCATATATCTCCAAAACGTTCATGGACCTGTAAATACTTTAAAACATATCCTAGACACACATAATAGAACTTAAATAGAGTCTATAACCTGGCCTAAAACTATTAATAAATAGGCTATATCAATTCTCCCATACTTAACATTTTGCTTGTCCTCAAGCAAACTAAGCCTGTGAAAGAGGTTTTGAAATGCGAAGACTCACATAATATCTAAGTATAAATGTCACCTTACTTTGTTGCAACCACATCCTATGATGTCAATCACAGAGAAAATTTATATACTCTATCCTAGTATAGCAACCAAATCCAGTCAACCAACAACTTAGCAATACTAGTTTGACTCACCCCTCTACTGATTTTATTTCTTTGCATAAAATAAAGGTGTAGGCTTTACCTTGGGAGTATCGATTAAAGGACACATGGACTCTACCTCTACAAATATCTGAACAACTAGGCACAAAGTCTTCTCTGATTCCTTTCTTCCCTCTTTTCTCTTTAATCTTTTCAGATCTCAAAATTAATAGACAATGATACTGATACAGTTCATCTTGCCATCTCATTTTTTATTTTCCCTTTCTTTTTCTTTTCTTTTCTTTTCTTTTGCTTTTTGTGAAAAGTTGTAGGCGAATAGTGGGGTCATCGGTAATGTACCTACCCCTTGCTTCCAACAATGTGTGATTGTTCTCTGAATTAGAATAGTGGGGTCATAGGTAATTTACCTACCCCTCTGCATCTCGGGAACTCAACTCAATCTCTTAAGCTTTTAGATAGATGCTTAAGAGAAAGAGAGAAGGTAACCAAAGTTGCAATGACTTGTACATATAGACTTGCAGAAGGAATCCAATCAAGTGTATACCAAGCGCCAAAGCAGGCAAATAATGTTAGGATTAGTGGTGGAAATCAGCTTCGGTTGCTTCAAACTTTCTAAGTAAGTGTGATATAGTGGCAGGATGATCCATTTTGGTATCTCTCGTAATCTCTGCAACAACCTTCTAAAAATGGTGCTAAAGTGTGGTTACTCAATAGTAAATCTTGACAATAGTCCCCTTCTTGACTCACTAAATTTTTTTGAAAAAGTTATATATATATATAGTAAATAAATTTCAAAACAAATCAAATAGCATTAGAGAACCTCCCCCAGACTTGACATTACACTGTCCCAAGTGTAATCTGCCCCGAATTGCTTAGGAAAAATTAAATCATAAGTAAATAGATTAAGTAGAAAATTTGATACCATACTATATTAAAGAGTACCGATCAATGGTAGGCGTGTGAGGTTGGTCGATGGTTGCGATCCAACGTCGACTGATGGTGCCTCTGTGGTGTCGATCGATGGTGGACTCGAACAGTCTGTCAAACAAAATAAAACGCGAAATAAATAGTAGTATAAGTAAAAACGAAATAAAATCTTACTAAATAGTGGGTTTCCTCCCACTCAGCGCTTGGTTATAGTCTTAAGCTCAACATTGTGAACTCTCTGACTAGTATGAAGTTGGATTAACACTTGGAAGACAAGTGTCTACATCTTCTTTGCTCTTCTGAAACCATATACTAATGAAACACCTTATTGCCTCATCTCCTCTGGCTTTCTCATTCCTTGTAACCGCTCTGGCAAACTCCATTGAATGAATTCCCTCTTGTAGTTTCTCAATAATGCGTTGTAGCATTCTAAATATCGCAGTTGTAGTCTCTAATAAATCTTCCAATTGCTAAGAAATATCTTCTAATTCTATTTCTGCTGCCGTGTTCTGTTCGTTGTATTCAGTGTCGATCGATGGTCTTCTGTTGCTGTCGATCGATGCCAGTCCAAATGTCCCAATCACATGTTGTCTCTGAACAGTATCCAAATCTTGCTTCATCTCATCCATGCGGCAATCAAATTGGTGAGGCAGTTGTCTATAGGATTGCAGACATCATCCAACCTCTTGTAGAAATCATCCAGTGATATCTCTTCATTTTTGTAGATCCCATGCACAATATCATCAATCTCTTCTTTGTTGTATGTCTGTTGATCCTTCCTAGACATAGCGATCTTTGCTGCATGATCTGGTAAACATATGTAGCTCTGCTAAAAAGATAGCTATCTCTAGAACTGCTCTAATATCTCCAGCTTGCACAGTGACTACTCTTCTGTCTGTAGCTCATGCATTACAATTTTTATCTCTGTAGATGCCATACTCATCTTTCTTTTCCCAGCGGAAAATTATGTTTCCCTTAGTATCAAAAGCTCTCGTACCTTGCTCGAAACACCAATCGATCGATGACCTAATGTTGTTGTCGATCGATGGCTGAGTGTATGGATCAGTACGGATCGGTTCGTTCTTCTGCCACTCATTGTTGATCGATGTTGTATGATGCGCGTTGATCGATGGCTGCAGCTGTTTTCCAAATATATTACATGATCCATTAGCCATAATAAGGGCATCTGCTACATCCTCCTTAGATAAATGTAGGATTCTCCCATGAAGATCTCGTGCACGTCCCTCTGGGTCTCTGAAAATTTCGAACTCATCTGGTCTAAGATTACCAATATCCGTCTCTTCTGCTCCATGTTTGTGCTCTGGTTCGCGTCTGATGTCATTCGACGGCCAGGAGTAGCATGTGATCGATGCTTGATTATCCACTCTCGCGTTCATCACCCAGCCAGCATCTTTTGATTCCAGGCTGCGATATTCAATCTTCTCTTCCTCTCTGTAATATTCATCATATCCTTCGCATACTGGACGCGTGTCAGTCGATGGTGTATGGTGACCGTCAATCGATGCTCGATAACAAGATTGTTGCGCAAAAAGGTTTCCAGCTCCATTAGCTATGGCAAGAATGTCTGCCATCATAGCTCTTGCATGACTGTCTGGATCTCTCATGATACCCAACTCGTCTGGTTGTAGATAACCATATTCCTCCTCGCGTTCTGCAGCTGAATCTACTTCGGATGCTGCTTCTTGGTCAGTCTCGACTGATGGCATTAGGTTACCGTCGATTGATGTCGATTTCCCAAGTCAATGGGAAATATGAAAAACACCAGCCTCTTCCATAGCAATACCACAATACTCGATCATCTCTTCTTCTCTGTAGTCTTCGTCGTACTCGGGGAGGGCTGTGTTGTAACTACCATCCGCGTGGCAGTCGTTGATTGGTTATGGAGTGTGAGTGTCGATCGATGACAAATGGTGGGTGTCGACCGATTGCTAAACTGCAAGGGTGTCGACCGGTTGCTGAACTAGAAGGGTGTCGATCGATTGTCTGGGCTGGGTATAAATCGATGCTCTATCTTCATACTCTTCATTGCAGTCATAATCGCAGAAGCATGTGGCCAGAATTTCTGCATCATCACACAATTTCTTGAGGGCAGGTTTATTCTTATAAATTTCATAATAAACATTATGATCAAGGAAAGGCACAACATGTTTGTCTTCATGTCGCAAATAGCTCCCACGGTAGCCATGAAAGCTCTCCCAAGTAACAAGGAAGAATTTTAGTTGATCTAGATACCCATTACATGGAAGACTATCGGGACTTAGACATCTTGAGTTTCCAGTGGGACATCTGTACAAATACCTCATGAATCCACTCTGGAGCAATCTACAAAGATGAAGGAATCGCTGGAAGGCTCCACTCTCAGGTTCAACTTTTCTGACATAGCTCTAGGTATGATGCTCATCGATGATCCAATATCACAGAGGGCATTGGGAAACTTGTGGTTTTTGATCAGACATGGCACAAAATATTTTCCAGGATCACTTTTCTTTTTTAGATTGATCCTCTTTTCTCTTCTTGGGATGATCCTCGTCAGTTTTATCTACCATCATAGGCTCTGATGTACCCATCTTCTGCTCTGGAGTTTTCATATTTGTGATCTTTGGCAATTGAACCCGTTTTGCTGCTAGGAATTGTCGACCGATCCTATGGTTGACTCGTAGAATGACGTTCAAAGATTTTCCTGATTCTGTTAACTCCTCAGGAACCGTCGATCGATTCTTAGTAACTGCCGTTGATCAAAGTCTGTGCAAATTGTCGTGCAAAATCGTTCTACACGTAATCCTCCTTCCTGTAGCCTTTCTCTCTTCACTTCTACAATAAAAATCATCATCAATCCGTGCATTGAGCTGGTGCACCTGTCCAGCTTCTATTTTCTTCTCGATCTTTTGACGTGCTGCATTACGCAGATGACCGTCGAGGTCATGCATGTCTCCATTCTCGTCCCGAATCAATACTAAAGTCGCAACCATCCGAACTCGTCTACTTCTATCGGTCGATGCAGGTAAGTTGCTGTCGATCGTTGCTATGTGATCAGTGTCGGTCGATTCTCGAGTTCTGATGTCGGTCGATGCTGTCCGTAAAGAAGTGTCGGTCGACGCGATGTAGATGCTATCGGTCGATGCTTGTCGTCTTTCTTTGCGGATCGTACGTGCGAGTCTATCGGGGTCAAAGAATAGTAGTTCTTGTCCTTTATTTCTCCTGGTGTGTCTTTGCATGCACCTAAAAAAAGGAAAAGAAAAATTTAGTAACTTAAAAGTAGTAACAAACCTAGAATAAATCCTAGAAATTAAATCTAATGGCGATCAATGCTCCTCGGCTACGGCCCCAAATTTGACATGCGTGTTTTTATTGTTCTAGCATGGTATAAATATCCTAAACAAATAACTATCAAATTAACCCTAGTCTTAACACATAAATAGTACTCTTGCCAAAGAGATCAGATGTAGTACCTAGGGATCAAATCCACAGAGAGCAATATCACACAATAGATTTCTTATTTCTATAGATTAAGCTAGGTGAATATATATAAATTGGTGGCAAAAAAATTGTAAGGAAATATTCCTTATCAAGAAGTAGAGATGCAATATGGAAATATGCTTATAATTTAAATTTGGAAATATTCTAATAAACTAACTTGATGCAAATGTAAATATGCTAGATCTAGGGTTTTAAGCCTAATGGATTATAGTGGATAGGAAGCACATATATGTAAATATACTAGAACACAAATATTAGCTATTCTGATCCTTTTAACTCCAACTCTCATATGCGAGCAAAAGGAAAGACCATCGATCGACGACTATGGCCTGATGTCGATCGACGGTGAAATCAGAAGAAAGTGTAAACGATATTTGATAAGTCCACCAAACTTATTAGATCAGCTCTCGCATGCGACTAACAGCCTAGTTCAATGGAGTCTACTCTGGCACATAACCTACTCTCGTAGTCGTCCATGTCCTACTTCTGGGATCCTAGTTAGCTACTCTAGAATGCAAGCATTAAGCACAACTCAATTGATGGATAGTAACTACCAATCCTATTTATGGGCTAATCCATGATTGCTATCATGTAACCCTAAACCTAGTTGATGACTACTCTGACATAATAAAAAAAAGAACAGTGGTCTGAATATAATGCATAGATAATATTGGGGTTCTAATACAAATCTCCCTAAGGAGTTATGAATCTTCTCCCCTAAACACCTAGAACTATAAAGCTATGTAAGTTGTGTCAAGCCTTGCTTACGCTTGTACTTGCACATTCTGCATGCTCTCAATACATAAGGATAAATATAAAAACCCTAAAACTTAGGTTCAAACGCGTTCAAGGCATTCTTGTCTTTTGTCTTCTAAACTTGGGCTTTTCAATTGGCTGTCTATGATTTGGGCGTCAATCGATGGCAAGTGTGGAGCATCGATCGACCTTCGTCTTTCATCATCGGTCGACTCCAAGGTTGTGTCGTCTATCGACGACAGTCTTGTACTTCGACTCCTCAAATAGTCATCTACCGATTCTTCTCCTCTAAAAGCTCCAAAAGCTCCAAGTATCTGCATATATCTCCAAAACATTCAGGGACATGTAAATACTCTAAAACATATCATAGCCACGCATAATATACCCTAAATAGATCCTATAACATGGCCTAAAACTGGTAGTAAATAGGCTATTTCCTGGACTTGACATTTTTTGTCTTTCCCAACGAATTCTACATAACCAGATTTCTTGATTCTACTTTTATATGTCACGGTTTCCAACCATTCTCTTATTTGTTGCTTTACATTATCGAGCCTAGAACTGTCATGCTGAGACTCTTAGAATTAGAATTGGCATCACTTTATTTTTCCGCTGAATTATTAAGAACCGGTGTTCAAGGTCCATCTCTTCCTTTCCAAGGAATTTTTATGGAGAATCATACATCGCATATTCTTCCATCGATCCTAGACCCACCATAGATGGTCATCAATCGCTCTCAAACCCATCAGTTGGGTACTTCAACGTTAGTTATTATTTTGACTTAATTGTGTTCCTCCGAACGCTGGCTATAGATTCAAAGTGAAGATTTTCTATGGGTCTCTTCTCTCATTTGCCACATATATCCCCTTTATGGCCTAGCTATCTTCTTTTATCGCTTTGTCGTCGAGGTTTTCTCCGATTGTAATCGTCTTTGTCCACAGGTTTGAAATCTTTTAGGCAAAAAATCTATTAGTACATAATTAGTATTTTTTTTAAATTGACCTAATAAACACAATTCGGTTACTCTGAAAAAAATGTTGAAATTTATCAGACTATTAGTTTAGCCAAATCATTGAAGATCAATTAAGTTTGTGGTATTTGGAAAAATGACCTAAAACTTGATTCTAAATGCAAAAGGTGTACCACAAATTCAATCAAATGCAAGAGTGTGCCCCAAATTTAGATCTGAGTAGGACTTCGAAATTCGTTAGAAGACTTCTCCATAAGTCGATGGACAAATTTTCTTGAGAAGTCTTCTGAGCGGAATAGTAAATATAAGGTTTTGTGTCAGAAGACTTCCTCATAAGTTTTCGGAACCGAAAAAACTTAACCTAATTGAAATTTTTGTCTTCTTATATAAAGAAAATTTACAGATTCTCTCTCTCTCTCTCTCTCTCTCTGCCTCTCAAATGGCTGCAAAAAAATGTGATGTTTCTCACTATAAATTTTTCAACCCTCTCTAACCTTTCTGAACATGAAGATGCCAAAATTTATAATTCTCATCTTTTCATGTTCTGGTGCCACTCAAGTTGCTTGAAGAAGTAAAACCAGTAATAAAAGTATCAAACCAAGGTAAGTGTTTCACCTCACCTTTAGATACTGGTTTAAATGTGTATATACTTGGTACATGGATACCAGATGAGAGCCATATGCTTACCAAAATTCCAAGGGCCGAACTAGAACATGAGCTCAATCAAAATCCACACCATAAGTTGAAACCGAAATCTGAACAAAGGATTGTTCAAGTGCCAAAAACCAATGGTAAGTTTCACTTTATACAAAAATGTTCTTAATAATTCCATGACTGGATTAATATACTTTTCTTGCCAAGAAGAAGGGAACTAGGTGCAGGAACCAGATGATATAACACTGCCCAAAAGAGAGCTTTCCAACCAGTTGAAGAACACTTTGTGAGTTTAAGTTTTATGCAATATGTTCCCATAGTTTTAAACTCAGATATAATGCACTTGGTTTTGTCATTAAGTTTTGATCCAGGAATATTAAAGGAAGATGAGTATATGTTAAGAGATCAGACGTTTCCTGAAAGGCACACAACCAGCCTTACTTGTGCAAAACATAATGAAGAAGAAACTAGAAGTAAAAGGCCAATCATACTTCAACTTTTTGATGCAATCAAAGTAAGTATGAACTTTAGCTCGTCTGTTTATAAACCTTCAACCACAGATATAATGTGCTTTTCTTGGCCAGAAATTTCAGATCCAGGAACTAGACAAGAAGAAGGTCCTAATTTGCAAGAAGAACCGACAAACTACAAGAGTTGTCCAAAGAAAAATGACATTCTTCACCATGCTGATGCTTACAAGGTTAATCCGAACTTAATACCTCCTGTTTAAATCTCCAATACTAGATGTAATTCACTTGGTTTTGTCCAGAATGTTGAGATTATTTCAGGTTACAAAGAAGAAAGTTTCAAAGAGATCCCACCGGATCATCTTTTGTTGCTAGGAGGATCAACTCCAAGGAAGGCCAGAAACATCCACTAAACATTTGAAGGACCATCCACTCCAGAAAAGATTCAATGTCCATAAACATTTCAGTGGCGTGATCCTTTCACATCGTTTCAATGAAGAGCCACAAAATGCACAATCAATTCCCAAACCGAAACAATATCAAGGTAAGACTTTGGAATCTCAAAAGAGAATGAAAGCTGACTTGCTCTATCTTGGTGCAGGTTATACAGTTTTTGCGTCAAAAATTTTAAAAGGGGGATGGAATTTTGCGGTCAACAAACCAACAGCTCGGCCAGAGTGCCACCAAACTGCCCATACCAACCAGTGTAGAGGTTCCAGCGACAGAGGATCAGTCCAAGGAAAATATCTCAACAACAAGAACAACTTTCGGAGTGAAACCAATTTTAAAAGAAGTCTTACTCATCAAGGAATCACTGAGGCTTGGAATTTCAATAAAATCTTCATCTACCCAGAAGTTATGGATTTTACAATATGGAGGTTTCCCAGCCCATCCAGTTGCGAGTCTCGGCCTTTAGAAGTGAAGTTCAGTCCAACAACGAAGCGGAATTCTCCAGAATCAATCATTGAATTAAAGATGGATCTCTCAGATTTTCAGAAAGCTCAAGATCACGATATTTGGTCAAGTAAATTAGAAGTTATGCTCATTTTTCCAAAACCGGCCAAACCGGGCAGTTTATGGAAAGATTGAACAATCTTTCGGTTCAATCACTTACTAGCCAACCAATTCCGACCAGAAGATTATCTGATCATAAAAAGATCCCCAGAAGACATAATCAACGATCCAGAAGAGTTCTACAAGTTCCTACCATGCACCAGCCAGCATTGGATCAAGAGGATCTGCAATAACTCCAACTTGCCTTATTTGGAGATTCTTACAATAAATCTCCAACAGCTCACTTTTCTTCATATGAGGCACGACTTCAGCACCTTCCAAAATATAAATAGGATTCCAAGGAAGATCACATACCCCCTCAAACCGTCCGGATACAAAGAAAATACCATCTACATTAACTTTGCCAAGATTCTCATCATAAACTCTCCAACGACTAGTTTTCTTGGAGCCATCAATTCCTTTGCTTCCAAGACTTTAGGAATGAGTTATTTTTTTTCCTTTTATCATTTTTAGAACGTTAGGGTTTGTATTAGTCGAGCCTATAATGCTCATTTTGTTTCACCATTGTAAAGACACCCTCTTTGAAAGCAATAAGAATTATTCAGGTTTTCTAGTTTTCTTAAAACTATTGTCTAAGTCTTTTGAGTTTGTGAGATGCAACTCTGGAGCAACTTATCAAGGATCCCTTCCATAGATATTTGTTGTGTCCTCCATCGACCAACGCATCCATTCCATTCGTTTGCCGCGCCAAATCGTGAGAGTGATACACATTCAACAAGCTTTTGCTCCATCCCATCTACTTCGATCATCTCTTGATCAGGCTGAGACTGACACACGTCCAGCAGCCTAATTCCATCCTATCCTTTGCTTATTTATCTTATTTTGTTTTTAGTATAAACGCATCTCATTACATTTGCATTTGTTTCAGGTTTATAACAAGGACTCCAGCAATATCCATCTTTTGACCACAACCTGGTTGAACTGATTGGAACCTCAGTAGATCATTTGGACGACCCCCATTCTGGGCTGTAACATTTTCCTTTTAAGCCGCTCTTATGGGTTAAATGTTGTGGTCTTAAATTTAATTCTGGAACATATAGAACTTGGTCAATTTTTTCGACAGTTCAAGTTTTTTGGTTAACCGTTTGGCTGTTAGGACTGAGTCTTGTTGTAAAGACTTTATCGTCTGATTGCCATTTATGGGTGACTTTATTGTATGATTTCCATTTCTGGGTTATGTGATATTTATTTGCGTAATCGTCACTTGGCGTTTTTAGACTAACCGAGGATTGTCGTTTTGCCGTTAAGTGATTGGATGGAGCGGTGTCCGCTCAATGTTTTGGCTTGGCATGAAGGCTGAGTTCACCCGCATAGCTGAGGACGTTGTTGGTCAAGCATTAGACCGTGGCACTTTCCTGTTAACATTAAGGTCAAGTTAGTTTATAATTGTCCATAAAGGGGATGCTGAATTCTTGTTCGGGCTTTTACGGGAAGGCGTAGCTGGCGAGGGCCACAAAACGTTCATCAAGATTGATAGGCCAAGTATGCCGGAATTTTGTGTTAAGATGGCCGATGGTGGTAGAAAACGATTTTTTACTTTAGGTTTTCAATTATTTGATGAATGTTTCGTATAGTGCTTCCTTTAGTAGTATGTTTCGTGTAATGCTTCCTTTAGTCGTATGAAAATTGCTTCGTTTTTGTCTGAGGAAGATGAAGCCTAAGAGGCTTGATAAAAAACCTGTGCAGAGTTAGTTGCGAGATGATTGCCTGCTTGGATGTAACCGAGGGGGATGAAATACAGAACCAGCAAGTTGCAGGGCTGAAGAATAAGATATGTTAGATTGTACTACGAAGAGATAAAGTTTAGATTGGTCATCCAAAGTCGGATCATACAGCTACATTTTTTGCTATACAGAAAAACACTTCTTTGTAAAACTGTTATGTTTATCCTCAAAAGTTGCTTCGTATGACTTTATCTGACTATACGAAGGGTTTTTCACGTAAGTTTTACAAGAAAGGCTTCTCATAGAAGTGAATAGAGAACATTTCTCGCAGATTATTCGTGATGTTTTCGAGCGAGGATTACATTTTCCTCATTTGCGTTTTTATATTGCGAAGTCATTTTGCATGATACAGACCTTTTTTCTTGCAGACTGTTTCATATAAACTGTTGTAGTCATACAAAAGTAGCGGGTTACCGGTTTTACGAAGATAGTAAATTGGCACTATGTATGGTGATGTCAAAGTGGTAACGTTTCCGCAGATTTTACGAGAGAGGTTTCCGCTTTGATTTTAATCTTTGGTGAAAGTTGCTTGGAGCCAATCATGGATTTTTACCTAAGTTTATTTCATTATGATCTAATCACGAAACATTTTTGTGAATATCTTGAGCGGAACGAATCGGTCAACCAGCGGTAGATATAGTCGATGAGCCAGAAGAAAGTGTTCCCTTTGTTGTGCTCATTGCTACTTGTGTTTTCAATTTTGCTTTGTCGCAAATGTTTTTTTATGCCGAGGTAAAAAGTTTTTGAAGTATGGGAGTATACGAGTATACTACACATACCCACTCCCTCCTTTTTGACGAAGGAAAACGGCTGAATCAATATTTTGAAGGATTTTGTACGTTTTCTCTTTCGACTCTTTCGAGAATTGGGATGATCGACAATCTGAGTCGATCTAAAGACGACGTTGGGATTGTGACTTGGTGATTTTCAAGTTGGCGACTTGGAAGTGACGTTCGTGTATCTAGTTCTTTCTTTCTTTAGGAAGCGAGGTGAGTATGCATGTCGATTGTTTCTCAGTTTTGCGAAAATTTAGATTGGTTTTCAAGATGTGCCTGAACAGTTTAGATAGACTCGATAAACTTAGTTGGCTAGACTATCCACATATATTTTAAGTTCCCTAAAGTTTTCAGCAAATTGCACATCGTTTTTATCTCTTAATACCTTCCTGCGAAATACCAAGTCTGGTTTAAAATAATTCAAAGTCGGACATACCTTATGTTGGAATAATGAAAGAAAGAGAAGAAGAAGCAAAGCTGCTTAAAGATACAATCTGGATCAAGCAGAATTGACTTGCAAGGAGAGATGAAGGTTGTCCATACCACTTTACCTAACCTGACGTGCAAGGCAAGAAAGGTATTTGGAAAACTCTTGGACATGGATAAAGGTCCAGAAACATAAGGATGCTTGGTTTGAATTCAAATGGAAGAGCTAGTTTGAATTGGACAAGAAATCACATGGGTGCTTTGGAGAAGCACCTGGACCTGTCACTATCACACCAAGCTGAATGTGACCTCTTCCTCTAGACACTTTCTCTTCCTTTTGTCCATGCCACAGCGTGCTCCACACCAGTCTGCCCCAGCCAGTTCTGAACCTACTTTGATCTCTCTTTCTCTACAAATTAGTTATTTAAGTTTTCATATTTTATTAGTAGTTTAATGAGTTTGTATGTCATGTGAGTGTCTTGTAACATGGCTATAAAGCCCCCACATGTAAGCCACGAAATGTCTAAGGATAATTGAACTTCCTCCTTTATTATTCTCTCTGGTTCATACATTCTCATATTCTCTCTAAGTCTCATAAACTCTCTCATACTCAGAAACTCTCTTAAACTCTCCATAATCTTCATACTCTTTGAAGTGAGAGTTAAGTCTCTCCTTCACCGAATCTCCTATTCTCTGGTTCCTATACTCTCTCAAGTCTCCTATTCTCAGCTCACACGAGCTCACACTCAACCATTCTCTCAACCACTCTCATTCTCTGTCCAGCAGAATCATTCTCTCATTCTAGGAAATTCTGGGTCATACTTTTGTCTCTCAACCATTCTCTTATTTTCTCTCAACCAGACTCTCACACATTTTCATTTTCACCATATTCTCTCTATTCTAACATGGTATCAGAGTTACAAGCTCGTGAAAACATTTCTTACTTCCGCAAATGAATCTCTGTTCAAGTTTCTTTTTAAAATCTTCTTGGTTAGATTATTTTATCCTCTGGTCCAATGGTCTTCCAGGAGGAAAGAACCTCATCAGAACTCAAGGTAGAGGAGTATATCCTTCTCTGAAACTCAAGAAAGCTTCAACTCAGTTAAGCAAGCTTCAGCAAAGTCCAGTTTCAAATCTAGTCTCCTGCAAAACCAGTAGGAATGTTCTATTGTCCACTGGTCTAAAACTCTCCAAGATGGAGAAAACAAATGAAATGGTAACCCCAGAGACTTCCAAGGGTCCAAAGAAGAAACCAAAACACCTCCTCTTGTCCAAAATGCTGAAGAAAGTCCATGGAGAAAAATCATTTTTGGAGCAAGGTCACTGAAGAAGTTTCAAGCTTGGTTGTTCAAACTGTTCTCTCGGAAACAAAGCTGAAGCTCATTCTTTGATCCCCAAGACCCACGATGTAATACCCCTGACCTAGGGTACCAAGTCAACGCAAGTCAACGGTCGTGGAATAAGCCAACCAAGTGTTGAGAAGCTTTATGGAGACTTTATTAGAGGTTCAGTCAATACAATTGGAGGAGTGGTCGAGCAGAAACCAGTTTTGAACGAGGAGACATAGTCATAGCCTCGAAATGGACAAGACCAAGGATGGTGAAAATTCAAAGTATGCCAATCAGTTAAGTCTTCATTTCAGTCATCTTTATCAGTTAAAATAAAACTTATAGTCAAGACCAAATGGAGATTGGTCGAGCCAAAATGGAGATGGTCCATAGGAAGGTTATTTTGGTGGATATGGTCGAAATGGACTAGCCAAGAGCTTAGGACGCCAAAACAAGTTATGGAATCTTGGTAAAGGAGTTCAAAGGAGTATTTCAAGCAATTCCTCAAATTTTGGAAGTGGTCAACTCAGAGGTCAAAAGTCAACAAAAGTCAAAGGAGAGAGAATGGTCCCATTGGTCCACATAACCAATCCGACCAACCAATAGGAGCATGCCACGTGGAGGAGATCAAAAACATCAAACTTGGAAATGATAGGGAATAAATCAAGGAGTTTTATGGTGAAGAAGGAAGGGCCAAAAGATGTTTAAAGAGCATGTAAACATCAAGATACCTTTGGTTCCCATAATGGACTACAAAATGGTAAAGGAGGTTTGGGCCAAGGAATGAGCTTATTTATTTAAAACCACGACGTATAAATTTTATCTCTGACCCAAGAGGAGTATTGGATTGGGCTAGAACTTAAGGAGAAGAGTTTAGAAGAATGAAGACCCAAGGTGGCCATTTGGGCTTGTTTTTGCTGATTTTTGGAGGAAGGAGTTTGGTGATGGAAACATGTCAGGCACGGAAACTTCCATGCATTGGTTCATCAGTATCAGCAAGTGGTCTATGAGAGCTAGGGAGACAAGCCTAAGGACTAGAGTTGGTATGTGTTATGCATAAAGGCCATTTAGGAGTCAAATTTTGGTGTGGTGGAAACTAACATTGGAGAGCAATTTTTGAGCTGAGATTTCGTGAAATTAATGAGGTATGGATAGTGGAAGTTCATCTAGAAGATGGGACGTAAAGGAGCTGAATCAAGGCACTTGTTGTCATGCATGGTTTTGGAGCTTAATTTGGTAACAAGAGTTTCACCAAGTGTCATGTGTTCAAACCCACTCCACTGGCTATAAATAGGACTCCTTGGTTGTTTTTTAGAACTCAGAACTCCCCCAAAGCTTTCTCTCTCTGTCGTTCTTGTAGTTCTTTCTTGAGAGAGAAAGTACCCAAAACCGAAGAAAAACCATGAGTGTAGTGAGGTTAGTGTAAACCCTTTCTTTTCGTGTGTAACCTTTAGTCTAGGAACCCTTGAAGCTTTCTAGGAGTGGTGGTAAGCCTTTAGTTGTTTATTTTAGGTTCCTTTCCTTTCTTTTAAACCCTTAACCTTTACCCTAAACCGTTTAGTTTAACTTTAGGTTTAGAGTTTTTCTTTTGGGAGCTGTCTTGCCGTGTGAAGACTTAGGTGGGTTCCTTGTGGATTCTCATTTGGGTTTCCTTGTGTGTGTGTGTTGTGTTTTAACTTTGTTTTGCAGGTGGAAGACCTTAACCCGTGTGGTTCATCAGCCGGAACCACATTGCGGTTTGTTTGTGTGTGTATGGGGAGTTGGTAAACCCCATACTTGAGTGTTTACTTTATTTATTACTTTATCTTGTTTAGGTT
The DNA here is from genome assembly GCA_905132765.1 of Moricandia arvensis. NCBI lineage: Eukaryota > Viridiplantae > Streptophyta > Magnoliopsida > Brassicales > Brassicaceae > Moricandia > Moricandia arvensis. Next base: position 21,926 of record CAJHQP010005408.1, read on the forward strand.
GTTAGATTGCTTGTGTGTTAGGTTGTTAGTTTAATGCATGCATTGTTTGTGTATTGTAGTTAACCGCATGTAGATTTGAGTTTCAATATCTCATGTAGGTCTTTGTTTAGTTTATTTCTTGCATGCATTGTAGTTTAGGTTAGGTGCATATGGTTAGGTTAGCCGCATGTAGATTTGAGTGTCACTCTCTCATGTTGGTCCATATGCTTAGGTTTAGTAGTAGCATGCATAGTTAGGTGCATATGGTGAGACTTGGGTAGTATAGGTTTTAGTTTTCTTAGTTTAGTTTAGTTACATTGCATTTAGGGTAGTTGCATGTTTATTTTCTTGCATTGCATTGTTTGTTTATCTTTATTGTTTATTGCTTGCTTGTTTGTAAGAATGGGCTGGGGAGGATAGTTGTTGGTAGGGAACTCACTGAGTAATCTTGATTACTCACACCCTCTTCTACTATGCATGTAACCTTAGGACTGGGGCGTTTGCAGGGTGCGGAGGACGAGGCCAGGCGTAGATTTCCGGTGTTGTTTGCAAGGACCAAGATGTTTATGTTTTCACTCGCTTTGTTTTTCATGGGTACCCGTTTGACTCGTTTGTTTTCAGTTTGTTTTCTTTGGTTTTGTTGTTTTTATTTTAGTCTTTACTCTGAGGACTTTGGTCGAGTTCCCGACTTTGTAAAATAAATAAAATGTATGTTTTTATTAAAATCCCCGTTGAAATGCTGATATTTAGTTTTGTCCGAACTTTCACAACTCTCGACCAAGGTACGGGTTGGCAAGCCTTAGGCCGAGGTCGAGAGGGGCGGTATCGTGGTCGGACTGGTCGGGACTTGGATGTGTTCTAAGTTCTGGTCGGACTGACTGCGGTGCGACCAAACCGTGGCGCTTCCGGGTCGTCCCAGGGGTTAGTCCAACCTGTGGTACGGTTCGGGGGTGTTACACACGACCAGGAAGAGGACATGAGGGGTTTGTAGTGTGTCCCAGCCAAGAAGGAGGGAATCAAGAAGAAGAAGTGTTGGATAGTCAATCCACACCTAAAACAACTTCAGTGTCAATAAGCCCCATTGGGCTGGAGGTTCAAGAAACCAGCTCAAATTCTTGATAATTTGTGCGTCCTTAAAATAAAGAGCAAGAATCCCATGTGTTCAGAGCCTACAGAAGATGTACATTCGTGTCCATGGAGAAATGCCCACTGCCCAACAAAACTTTGGACACTGATTGTGTTCATTAATTCCCAAGATGGTAGAGAGGAAGATTGGGGATGTGGAGAGGTTGCTCAAGAGGTCTTACCTGAAGCCAAGATGGTGAAAAGGAGGTGTCCTCAAGACAAAAGGCCATCATTAAGCCAGGAGGGCCGGTGGTCCCAAGGTATTGGTTGTCATTGGCTCTCAGCTTCAAGCTTGACCATATACTCTCATTCTCAGGTCAAGCTTGAAGAGGGGTGTTAAATGAGAAGCGAATGCCATATTGTTCAAGCTGAAGCAAAGTAAACGAGTTGAGTTGAACAGGGATACTCTTGGCTGAGCAAAGAGAAGGTCGTTCACTGAGAAGATGGCAGCTGACTCTTTGCAAAGTCCCCCTATCAAGTCAGCTCTACAAGTTGCAAGGCCACTCTGAAGAAGGATGAAGTGAGGGATTCAGGTGAAATCCAGGAGGGCAGACACTCCTCATTATCATCCCAGAGACATGTTGGCTTGATCTCAACCCATGAAGAAGGCAAGACGTCAGAAACAAGGGGGGACATGCTGTGAAATATGAAGAAGGTTGGAATGGAACCAGTTGAGCGTGAAGCAGGAAAGGAATGGTGCCCTTCCTGGCCAATAAAGTTGCCTAAACCTAGGTTGGAATTATTGTACTCTTTTTACCTATAATTTGGTTTTTAATGAGGCAAGTAATCTCAGTTCCAACCTTTCCCAAGGATTATTATGGTCAAGCTTGAGGGGGCGTGTTGGAATAATGAAAGAAAGAGAAGAAGAAGCAAAGCTGGTTAAAGATAAAATCTGGATCAAGAAGACTTGACTTGTAAGGAAAGATGAAGGATGTCCATATACCACTTGACCTAACCTTACTTGCAAGGAAAGATGAAGGATGTCCATATACCACTTGACCTAACCTTACTTGCAAGGAAAAAAAGATGTTTGGAAAACTCTTTGACGTGGATAAAGGTCCAGAGACATAAGGATACTTGGTTTGAATTCAAATGGAAGGAGCTAGTCTGAATTGGACAAGAAGTAACATGTAAGCCACGAAATGTCTAAGGATTATTGAGCTATAAAACCCCCACATGTAAGCCACGAAATGTCTAAGGATTATTGAGCCTCATCCTTCATTATTCTCTCTGGTTCATACATTCTCATATTCTCTCTAAGTCTTATAAACTCTCTCATACTCAGAAACTCTCTTAAACTCTCCATAATCTCTCATACTCTCTGAAGTGAGAGTTAAGTCTCTCGTTCACCAAATCTCCTATTCTCTGGTTCCTATACTCTCTCAAGTTTCCTATTCTCAGCTCACACAAGCTCACACTCAACCATTCTCCCAACCACTCTCATTCTCTGTCCAGCAGAATCATTCTCTCATTCTAAGAAATTCTGCCTCATACTTTTGTCTCTCAACCATTCTCTTGTTTTCTCTCAACCAGACTCTCACACATTTTCATTTCAACATATTCTCTGTATTCTAACACCTTAGTTTTCTCAAAGATTCAGGTTTGCCTCTTCTCCGTTTTGCTTGGTCATTTCCCTTTCTTCTTCTCGTGTTCGTTCACCCTTATGGATAGTAAGAATATCGATTTCTCCTGAATTTCTTTACTTTCCTGGCCGCGTTTAGGCTGAAGCCTGTCTTACGGTTTTAGTTCAGTGATCCATATTTTCTGATATGGGTTTCGATCTTTGTATCATTGGTTTTACGAAGATGAATAAGTATCTTGTCGAAAGCCTTTGGCATTTTAGAATAAGCCAAAGATGATTGGAAGCTGTCGAGCGCAAATCAGAAGATGCCAAGGGCGATCAAAAAGATTTGTTGGCTGATCGGGAAGAATCGTTGGGTGATGAGGCAAAAGAGAAAGGACGATGAGACTCTGGAGAGAAACTGATAGGCGAAGTTCACTTTTCAGCTCTCACTCAATCTCTTTCCTTATCCGAGAGTCCTTTCGTACAATCTTGTTTGAGTTCTCGAAGATTGTCGAATTGTTTCACGAAAGCTGTCTCGTAAAATGTTGTCGAGTTTAATTTTTCGAAAGTTGTTTTGTAAGGTTTTATTGAGCTTAACTTTCTGAAAGTTATTTAATAAAATGTATTCGAGTTTGACTATACGAGAGATGTGTTTTTGAAAACACATGTTTTGCAGCAGTTCCGCAAATTTAGTTTCCAAGTTTTATATCGGAAACTATAGCTGTGATGGGCTTAATTAACGCGACTAAAATTAATCAGAAATATTATTGTTTCCGTTGGGTTGATCTTAGGGAGTTTTGTGTATTTCTTCTGAAGTAAGCTTAGGTGATAATTATCGAGAATGCATTGAATATGTTATGATAAAAGTGACGCTTGAATTTTTACAAAATCTTAGGTTTCAGAAAAAGTTTTAGCAGTGAGGGATACAAAACCGGAAGAGAGGAAAAGAGCACACACAATCCTACTTGCCTAGATGATGATCAGCTTGAAGATGGGGCAGCTTGAATGGTGATGAGTGTCTTGGTTGATAAAACTTCGACCAAGACTAATATATTCTTCTTGTTTCAAAGCATTCTTAAATGTTGCATCCTCAGATACAAGCTCTTCAGGTTCATTTTCATGCTTTCTTTCCTTGGTGCTTTCCATGATCACATCATCCCCTCCCTCTTCAAAAAGATTTGTCGTCAAATCTGTTTTACCTGCAATAGAGGAAACCAAGTCAGTAACATCAAAGTTTAAAATCAGTTTCCACTTACCTTGCAAGCCTCTTTGTTAGGCATTGTTGCTGACTGGTTCGGATATGTAGAAGGCATTGATCCATTTAGTTCCTGATTCTTTACTCAAACCTGATACATTGAAACAAAACAATTTAGCACATGAAAATGTGTCACAGAGTAATAATCTTATCCCAAATTGGTTTTTGCTCGGTTTTGGCTTGTGTGTTGCATCTGGTGGTGCTTCTTTGATGAGTATGTATCCAGTGACGTCTGGATGCTTATCCTGATCCAAATCAGGTGGCTTGAACCGCTTGTCTTCCACATGCTTGTTCTTTCTCCTTGTATGCTTCAAAGCTTCATCATAATCTGCACATGGCTCTTTTGACAAAAACAAGTGCATCATATCTGTGTAATCAATAAAAGAACTCTTGAAAACATGATTAATTACCTTGGCATGCTCACCTGGTTGCCATTGATAGGATTGTGATGTTCTAAACTCAGATAATTCAGAATAAAGCAAGGGAAGGTTTACCTGAGTTGTAGAATCAGTAGCTTCCAACTTTGAATCGGTTTCAGCCTCGAACTGGTTTATTGTTGATGTGTGAAGGACTAAGAATGTGGGACAGTTTGATTCATATCTTATATCCTTCTTTTCGAAAAGTGTAGACCTCAAAACAGTTTTTCCTGTACCAACAGCAAGCAAATCAGGTTTCATGATCTTCTTTGAGTTTAGATAGTTACCTCGGGTTGGTTTATTTGGAGATTGCTGTAGGCTAAGTTGATCTGGTGATTTCTCCTTGATTTGAGAAGAAAAAAATGAATTCTTCTCCTGCTCCAATAATCACTTCACCATTTACTCTTGTGAATTCTCCATCTCCACTCATGGACTGATAATTTCTGCAATAGTACTGAAACTGTTGCAAAACTGGTGGCTTCCATAGCTTGATATGGTCGAGAATGAATTTGTTTTGACCATCTTCCAACTCCTTATGAACCAATCTGAATCTAGCAAGATCAGAGTGTTTAACAAGGATGATAGGAATGCTGAAATTTTCCCCAGGCCTCCACAAGTAGGTTTGTAACCTTCCAACCCAATTAGATATAGACATCTCTTGGAAATGATCCAAACTGACATGTTTTGTCAAACTGGTCATGTCTTGATGATCAGGTGGCCATTCTCTGTGATTTCTGGCTCGTTGGATCCATTACTGATTTGTATTCATTCTACAGTTGGTTTCATAGTGAAACTCTTTATGATCTGAGCTTGGCAACAACTTTTCTCCAGAGTAAAGATCACTAAAATCAAAGGTTTCTGCTGCTGATTTTTTCTCATTCAGTTTGGTCTTGTTCTTCTGATTCCAGACCTCTCCTCCAGGCTCAAATACAATATGTATCATACCCAAGTCGTGTCTTGATAGCTCCACTGCTCTGTTCTTGTACGAAACAAAAGAAGTGATCAGAAAAGTACCCAAGAATGTCTTTTGAAATCACATGGATCAAAGACAATCAATTGATTCATTCTGCGAGCTGTCCGTGGTTCCCTGGCTGTCTCCTCTGCTACCATGACTTGTTTTAAAAGAATCATGAAGTTCTGAACAGGTTGTTCTTCTTTATGAAAGATAGGTGATGTTACTTTGACTTGATCTTCTTGGATAGACGCAGCTGGTTCTGGTTCTGGCACTTTGAGTTCTGACGCAGTAGTTACTGGTTCTTGATGCTGTTCTTCAATGGATGGACCTGTTGAGTTGGTCCTCTTGAGTTGCTTATCCACATCCATAATCACCTGAGTCATCTTCTTTCTGTTCTCCTCACTGAACCAGCTTTTTGTGTTGCTAGATAAACCAGTAACACTGGTTGGACTTGACCTCACGCTGCCTAGTTGTTTCAAATCCAAGATTGAAGGGCTTAGCTTTGTCTCAGACTGCTTTTGCAGTAACTCCTTGTGGTACTGTCTTGGAACATACTCTCTACGCATCAAGGCCCTCAGCTTAGGCCATGTTTCCACTGGATCTTTTCCATCAAGTCTTCTGGACTTTACCAATTGATTCAACCACCTTAAAGCATGACCACAAAACTCAGCAGTAGCCATATGAACCTTGTTTCTTTCAGTATTGTGTTGATACCAAATAATATGATCCTAGGACGATGCTCTGGAACAGATGGGATAATCCTTGCAGAAACGACTCAAAAAGACTCAAGTTCTCAAAGCATGTGGATCGAATGGTGACATAAGAGGTATTGATGGATCTCTTGATACTCCTAGGCTTATGATTTGGATATAACACATCAAATAAGGAACCCTTGACCTCTGAATATTACACACCATAAACTCTCATACAACTCGACAGAGAAGTAGAAGAAAGGAAACAAGATTTAGACTGAAAAGATGATCCTTTATTTCTCAATTTCGTGCACAATATATAGGAGAGAAGGCTGTACATGCACAACATCTCAAAAATACAAGAAGGCGTAAAAAAAAGGATCCTCTTGGAAAACACACAAAGACTTAAGTTTGAAAATAACATAAAAACTTAGAAATACAAAATAGCATAAAGTTCTTCATGTGTAGGTCTGAGATCATCAGTTAGGTGATATGTGAAGCAGTCTTGTGGCCTCGTTAAAAACCTTCCTCGAGAAAACCACGTGGGACAAAACCGGAAGAGAGGAAAAGAGCACACACAATCTTACTTTCCTAGATGATGATCAGCTTGAAGATGTGGCAGCTTGAATGGTGATCAGTGTCTTGATTGATGAAGCTTCGACCAAGACTAATATATTCTTCTTGTTTCAAAGCAGTCTTCAATGTTGCATCCTCAGCTACAAGCTCTTCAGGTTCAGGTTCATGCTTTCAATCCTTGGTGCTTTCCATGATCACATCACTTAGTGGACATAGCGAATTGGAGCATTACTGCTTTTCTAGAACAATTAGTTCCACAACGAGAGTTGGAGTCTGATGGGTTTAGAGTCGCATGCAAGAGCTGGATTACTTACTATTGAATTTGAGTTTTAGGATATATCTTAATAAAACCCTAAGCAACCATAGATTTGAGTTATGATAACCTTATTGAATTCCCTAAGCCTAGCACCCTTTATATATGTCTACAAAGCGGTTTATTGCTTTATCTATTGTCTTATTATATTTTGCGTAGGTTAATCTATATACCTAAAATCTAATGTGTGACATTGTGCGGGTTAAGGTTTACGTTAATGCAATTTATCAAATTAACCTTATGAACTACTCTTTCCAAGAGACGTCAAATTACAGTACTTCGGGATCAAATCCACAGAGAGAGAGGGAACACAATACATTTCTATACTTCTAATGGTTAAGCTAGACAAGCTATAAATAGAGGATTTATTGTGAGTTTATCAGAAAAAAGTAATTGTCTAGAATACTAAAGTTAATGCAAATATGGAAAATGATAGATCTAGGGTTTAAGGCAAGTGAATTATAATGGATAGGATGCATGGAATTATTAATATGCGAGAACAATAAATGTTAACTAGTCTGACCCCCTCTTGTCCCAACTCTCGTATGCAGACAGAGAAGTACATCAACGATCGACGAGTAAGACCGAGTGTCGATCGATGCTAATTAAATAGTTAGTTCGTTCGCTATGCTAATTAGACCAGCTCTCGCATGCATCTAACAACCTAGCTCAATGGAATCAATTATGGCACATAACCTACTCTCATAGTTGTCCATGTCCTAAATTCAGGTTTCTAGTTAGCTACTCTATAATGCAAGAATTAAACACAATTTCAAAGATTGATATTACTTAATCTAGGCAATCCTGTTTTAGGGCTAATTCATCAGTACCATTACGAACCCTAAATCTAACAGGTGAATTACTCATACATGATCATAGAAAACATGATGAACTAAATAATATAATGCATAGAATAATAAATGGGCTTCCAATACAAATCTATGAAGGAGTTCAGATCTTCTCCCCTAAATTACTAAAAACCCAATGCAAGAAAACTAAAAGTTGAAAAATAATATATGTGCATTGTCGTCTGCCTAAACATTGGCAGAACCCATATAAACCAGGTCAAAACTCGCCCAAGGGCATTCTCGTAAAAAGGTATATCAACCCCCCAGACTTAGCATTTTCCTTGTCCTCAAGCAAAGCAAAGGTAGCATGTAAAAGTGGTTTAAAAAGCGAGGACTCACATAATGTATAAGTATAACTATCACCCCTACTATATTGCGACCACATCAAAAAATGCTAATCAAAGAGAAACTCTATATGCCCTATCCTAGTATACCAACCAAATTTATTCTACCAGAACCTCAACAAATACTAATTTGACTCACCCCTCTACTGATCTCATTTCTTTTCATAAAAATAAAGTGCATGCTTTACTTTGGGAGTATCGATCAAATGAACACATAGACTCAACTCCTGTATAAAGTCTTTCCTGATCTCTTTCTTCCCTCTTCTCTCAATGAATCTTTTTAGATCTCAAACTCAATGGACAGTGATGTTGATAAAATCATCTTGCCATCTCATTTTCGATTTTTTTTCTTTTTTTACAAAGTTGTAGGCAAATAGTCGGGTCATTGGTAATGTACCTACCCCTTGCTTCCAACAATGTGTGATCATTCTCTTTGAATTACAATAGTGGGGTCATCAGTAATGTACCTACCCCTCGCTTCCAACAATGTGTGATCATTCTCGTTGAATTAGAATAGTGGGGTCATCGGTAATGTACCTACCCCTCTGCATCTTAGGAAATCATATTAATCTTTTCTTTTATAGAACCTGAAGAGAGAGAGAGAGAGAGAGAGAGAGAGAGAGAGAGAGAGGAGAGAGAGAGGGAGAGAGAGAGAGAGAGAGAGAGAGAGAGAGAGAAGGGAATCATAAATACACATACTAGTACCTTAAAATCTTGTAGAAGGAATCCGATCCGACGTGTCCCAAGCTCCAAAGCAATCAAAATAGTCAGTATTAGGTTGGAGATCAACTTTGGTTCTTTCAAACTTTCTAAGTAAGTGTGATCTAATGGAAGGATGATCAGCTTTGGTTCTTTCAACCTTTCACAGCTTCTTCTCCTATGATTCTCTGGTTGTCCATCCTTCTCTGAGCAATCTCCATTGTACTCATCCTTTCGTCGAGCGTTTGAATGCATCCCATCAATACGTTAAGCCTGGCATATGTATGCTACGAAAATATCATCCAAACTCTGGTAGATACTGTCCCTCAATAAATCTTGCGAAAGGTAAACTCCATCAAGATTTTCTTCCAATAGCTTCTCTGTTACCAGCCTCTACCTAAATGCTGCGTGATGACTACCGATCGATGGCCAAGTGTTGCCGTTGGTAGATACTAAACTAACTGCTCCAATCGATTGTTGTCTGAAGAGATTTTCTGATCCATTGGCCATTACGAATATGTTTGCTATATCCTCCTTGGATACATTGAGAAGTCTTCCATCCATTGCTCGTGCATATCAATATGTGTCCCTCATAATTCCAAACTTATCTGGTCTGAGATAACCATAATTTTCCTTGTATCCTACCAGATTGTTGTCGATCAATGGTATTTGGTCACCGTCGATCGATGTTGCATTCCAAGTTCCATAGGATCCTATGAAATTTCCAGCCTCCTCTAGTGCAAGAGCACAGTACTCGACTGCTTCTTGTTCAAAATAGGAAGTGTCGTGATCTGGATTAGCCATCTCACAAGGAGTAAGGAAGGGTTCCATACAATCTTTATATCCATCACATTGAAGTCTAATGGGACTAAGGTGTTGCAAATCTGCAATGGAACGTCTCTAGCTATTCCTCCTGAATTCACCTTGGAGCAATCCACAAAAAGTGAATGAATCACTAGAAGGTCAGCTTCTTTGCCATAGCTCTAGGCATGATGCTGACTGCTGATCCAATATCGCAGAGGGCATTGGGATACTCGTGGCCTTTGACAAAACATGGAATCAAAAACTTTCTTGGGTTAACTTTCTTCTTGAGCGTGATCCTATACTTTAGCTTCTCTCTGAGGCCATTGAACATGCGCTCTGTGTCCTCATCTGTCTCCTTGGATTCCTTGAAAAAAATCCACAATCTATAAGTATAGTACGCTTCATCAAATTGAGTATCTAAAGGAATTTTAAAAACTATTTTGGCAAAGCCATCCATCTCTTTGTCAGTTGCTTCTCTACGTAGATGTTAAGGAATCTTCTGCTTCCTTCTAAGGTGTCTTTCTGTTGCCTAATTATTTGTCACTGGCACAGCTGTATCAGCGTTCTGTTATGGAATCTCCTTACTCGGATGTCTGACAAACAAGCTTGCATTCAGACTTGGTAGACGATCTATGCTGTTCAAGACCGTCGATCGATGTTGATGTCTCGACGTCAATGGATGTTTGATGACTCACTCGAAGCTACAGAATCTGAGGGTTCAGTCGATCGATGCTCAAAAACGGGTGTCGATCGACACCACTGCGAACTGCCGAAAGACATAGCAGTTTCTACTCGGAAATCTCCCTTTTGGAGTTGTTCTCTCTTCACCTTTTGCCAAAAATCATCATCTATCAATGCACTGACGTAGTGTTTCTGACCAGCTTCTCCTTTCTCCTAAATCAAGGTCTCATGTCTCTGAATGGCCTCACTTGTTTGGACCAGTTGATTCTCCAACTTCTTGACATGAGTGCTGATAGTCTCAAACTTTGTGTTGTGGTTGATGTACAGAACAACTATCTTTCCATTGAAATTCACAGTCATATGCTGCTGCTGCTCCAACTTTGTCAACCATAGCTTGTAGCTTGCTCTGATAAACTTCTAAAATGTCCAGCTTTGCTTTGACTTCATATATCTGCTCCTTGCTCAAAGATGAAGCTGATTTCTTCCTCTCATAATAAGTGTTCTTAATGTTAATTATTGCTAGACGCAAAGTTCTCAATAAACTTTGTTGCTTCTTCTGGACTCCTAGTGCTGAAATTTCCTTCACTAACTGTGTCTAAAGCCATCTGGTACTGCAGATCAATACCTCTAAAGAAGGTGCTAAGTATTTGCACCTTGTTGAAACCGTTGTGTGGGCACCAACTCTGGTACGATTTGAATCTGAAGCAAAAGCTTTTGAATGATTATCCAGATTCCTGTGTGAATGTAGTGATTCTGCTTCTCAAGTCCTCTGCTCGTGCATCATCGAAAAAATTGTGCAGGAACATATTCTTGATGTTTGTCCAGGATGTCAGAGATCCTGGTGGTAGTTGTTTAAGCCAATGTGAAGTCTTCCAGCAAGTGAGTACTTGAAGAGCTTACAAAACAGATAATCCTTAGGGACTCCATTGGCTTTACTAGCAGATACAAGTTCCTCAAACCGCTTCAGATGATCCATTGGATGCTCATGTCGTTATCCATAGTAAGGTGTTTGTGCAACAAGTGTGAAGAAAAACGGTTTGATCTCAAAGTCATTCTTCTGGAAAGTTGGAGGACAAATAGGGGATCTGTTAGCATAGAACTGGTCTGGACGATTGTAGTCTGCCAGTGTCCGTTGAACAACTTGGACATTAGCTTCAGGTCAATCTACTGCAGCGTCTGCTTCTACTTCAGGTTAGGGATTACAGCCCCATGATCATCAATTCTCTTACATGTTGGATTACACAGATGACCTTCAAGGTCATACAGGTCTCCTCTCTCATCTCGTACCACGACTAAAGTCGCAACCATCTGAACTCGTGAACTCCCTTCGGTCGATGTCGTGTTGATAATGTCGATCGATGTTGGTTGTGAAGAAGCGTCGATCAGCGGTTGAGTGCAATTTTCGATCGATTCTTGACGTATCGTTTTGCGGATGGAGCGCTCTGGATCTGAGAAGAGTAATTCATGGTTCTTATTGCTTCTCGTACTGCTGGGCATGAACTTGAAGGACAAGAAAAAAAAAATTATTAGTAACTTGCAGAAATGAAAAAGCCTAGACTAAACCTAGAAAATATAACTAATGGCGATCCTTCCTCCCCAGTAATGACACCAAATTTGATAGTGTGCCGGTTAAGGTTGATGTTAATGCAATCTATCAAATTAACCATACGAACTACTCTTGCCAAGAGAGGTCAAATTGCAATACTTAGGGATCAAATGCACAGAGACCAAGGGCACACAATATATTTCTATACTTCTAATGGTTAAGCTAGGCAAGCTATAAATAGAGGGTTTATGGTGAGTTTATCAGAAAATGGAAATTGTCTAGAATACTAAGTTAATGCAAATATGGAAAATGATATATCTAGTGTTTCAGGCAAGTGAATTATAATGGATAGGATGCATGAAATTATTAATATGCGAGGACAATAAATGTTAACTAGTCTGACCCCTTTTGTCCCAACTCTCGTATGTGGACAGAGAAGTACACCATCGATCGACGAGTAAGGCCGAGTGTCGATCGATGCTAATGAAACAGTTAGTTCCTCCGCTATGCTAATTAGACCAGCTCTAGCATGCATTTAACAACCTAGCTCAATGGAATCAATTCTGGCACAAAAGCTACTATTGTAGTTGTCCATGTCCTAATTTCAGGTTTCTAGTTAGCTACTCTAGAACGCAAGCATTTAACACAATTCCAAAGATTGATATTACTTCATCATAGCAATCCTAATTTGAAGCTAATTTATCAGTACCATTATGAACCCTTAATCTAATAGGTGAATTACTCATACATGATCATAGAAAATATGATGAACTGAATAATATAATGCACACAATAAATGAGGTTCCAAACAAAATCTGAAGGAGTTCAGATATTCTCCCCTAAACTACTAAATGCCCAATGCAAAAAAACTAAAAGCTGTAAAATAAAAACGTGTGCATCGTTGTCTGTCTAAACAATGACAGGAAGTATGCCCCGTCAATCGATGGTAATGCTTGACTTCTACTCGTACTTAGCAGAACGTGAACAACTACTAGATATCTCTTCTAAATACTCTAACAAGCTCCATAATCTCTTTAATACTCCAAAACATACATGGACCTGTAAAGACTTTAAAACACAGTCCAGACACACATAGTGGACTCCAAATAGGGTCCAAATGATAGTCTAAAACTGGTAAATAACTAGGTATATCATTGTGTGATCCACACTTCTTGTGGATTCGATCCTTAAGTGTTTACATTGATTTCTTATTCGACAAAGTTGCTCTAGGGTAATTTGAGCACATCAAATTTGGTGATGTTGCCGGGGAGTGTTTGATGCACCTTACTTGGTGAGAGGGTTTATTCTAGGTTTTTATTTTTAGTTGTTACTTATTAAATTTTATGTGTCTTTTAGGTGCATGCTTAGTACTACCATAAAAGAACAAGGGAATTGATCTTCTGGAAATTATGGATCCAACAAAACTTGAGCACACGAGACGCAGAGGAAAAGCGAACAACATCGATCGACACCACCGCATCGTCGATTGATACTACTCGCAAGCAAGCACCGATCAGCACTACTGAAGCATTGATCGACACCAATCTGCAACTTAAGAAGATGGTCGTGATTCTTGTGTTGATTCAGGATGAGAATGGTAACCTGCATGACCCTCGGATTCATCTGCATAATACAGCAGGTCCGAAACTAAATTATCAGGGGGCTGTAATCACTAAACCAGAAGTCGTTCCTCTCCATTGTGCTAATAAAGAAAATGCTGTAGCCAATGGTGAGGCTGCAGCTTCTCTGCATGCTCGACCCATGATGTGGGCTGACTACAACCGTCCTGACCAGTACTACGCCGACAGGTCACTATTTGCCCTTATGCTTTTCAGAGGCACAATTTCGAGATGAAACCATCATATTTTACACACGTGGAACAGTAGCCTTATCATGGGATTCCACATGAGCATCTTCTTGACTATCTAGATCGATTTGAGGATTTGGTTTCTGCCATTAAAGCCAATGGATTTTGTGATTACTACCTTCTCCGTAATCTCTTCAAGTACTCTCTTTCTAGAGACGCTTCTCACTGGCTTTAACAGTTACCACCAGAATATATTACTTCATGGACAGCAATCTAATTGCCTTCATGTGTATCTTCTTTGGTGATGTTAGATCTGAAGACATGAGGAAAAACAATTTCCATGTTTACTTAGGGGCCTACTTAATCATTCAAGATCCCGTGGATTAGATTCAGTTCATATCAGAGAGAGACTGTCCACACCATGGTTTCAACGAGGTACAGCTCCTCGGTACCTTTTTCAAAGGTCTCGCCATAGTCTATCAGATGGGTCTAGACACAACTAGTGAGGAAAATTTCTACACTAGATATCCATAAGAAGTTGTGAGACTTATTGAGAACTTGGCGTTTAACAATAGCACCAAAAATACTGATTTTAAGAGGAAGAAATCAGCTGATAAACTTGATAAGAGACAGATGGCTGAAGTTAAGGCAAATCTGGATACGATCCATAATCTTCTCAAGAAACATGTTAGCTTTGCAGAAGGTGTGGATAATGTATAACCTGTTGAGGACTGAGACAAGGAGGAGGATTTGAACTATGTGAGTGGGGCTAGTTTTCAGAGTCAAAGATTTGGTAATCAGAGTGGAAAGAGAAACTTCAATAGCTCTGGCCAAAGAAGTAATTTCAGCAACAACCAGAGTTTGCAGAACTAGAAGCCTTTCAACAGCAGCAACAAAGGTCGCAGCAGCTTTGCAAAACCTTATGGAGCTTCTTCCTATCTAAATCTTGCTCTAGCAACTCAGGAAAGCAAGCTGGAATCTATGATTGGTAAGGTTCTATATGGTCAACAGAAAATGGCTGTAGACTTCAATGGGCAATTGGATGATGTATACTCTGAGCTGAACAACAAATTTGAAGCTCTCAATTCCCATGTGAAGAAGTTGGAGACTCAGGTTGTTCAGACCAATGATACTATGAAGAGACAAGAAGCTCTGGTTAAAGGAAAAGGTGATGCTAAACAGAAGCACCACATGAATGCTATCACAGAAGATGACTTTTAGCAAGTGGTGAAGCATTAAAAAGCTTCTTGAGGGTGAATTTCAGGTTGAAAATCCTAAGTCGTTTGGCAGTATGCACTGGTGTCGGTTGACACCAGTAGAGCTTCGTTTGACACATCTTGCAAAGATCGAGGGTTCTAAAAAAACAGCAAGTGTCGATTGACACTACGAAGACGTGGATGGATACCCATATCACACTTCAGAAAAGTTGACACCACCGCCTACCTGTGACACCCCCAATCTGGTCTAAGTCAAGTTGTCTCGACCGGCCGTGCAACAATCAAACAAGAACATGCACAACCAATCATTAGTAACTTAAACGAAACCGAGAAGCCACCATGTATACCTCGACGCTTGACCCGAATATCTCGGAATACATCCAGGTACTTAGGAAAATTGCCTAAGTAATCATATCCTAATAGGTATAAACCGAGGCTTTCCAACCCAGTTAATATTCAATAGTTGGTTCGTCCGGACAAGGATTGATATCATATGGGACCCGTACCTTTAAAACATTCTTTATACAATATATCCCCATTCATTCAAAAGCATAATACACAATGTTATAGATTAACCCAGAGGTCTTCGGGAACAAAATTTTTACAGAAGACATGTCAAAACGACTTTGCAAGGATAATAAAACTACCGATGGCTAATGTTGTTCCATCCCGTCCTTGAGTAAAGGTCTTCCGCCTACTGGTTACCTGCATATCAAATGAGTCATGAGTAACTAATTTACTCAGTGAGTATAATCATGCACTCCAACACATATCAATAATATCCAAAGTAATCAACTCCATTTGTATGCAGTGGAAATATATTCCATAATTATTATAAATATATATTCCATTCCATCACTGTGAATCCTATCTTAAAAATCACTTCCACATCACCCGCCCTTAAGACATATTCATAATATATACTCCATCCGTTTCAGTTTATTTATCATTGTAGAGAAAAAAATTTCGTTTCAAAATAAGTGTCGTTTTATAATTTCAATGCAGATTTTATTAAAGTTATATGTTATTCTATTTTTTATTGGTTGAAATGTGATTAGGTGTATAGGTAATTGTGTTTTTATCTAGAAAATATGTAAAATTAAATATTTTTTTAATCTGTGTGTACAAACTTAAAATGACAAGTAAAGTGAAACGGAGGTAGTATATATATATGAGCCTAGCGGGAAAGTGAACATTACCATCATCTCCATCAGACATTCCAAGATAGAACATCTAATGCTGCATGCAGTTACACGGCCTCAAGGTGCGACCCCATCATTGTGTCTCTGTGACCTTGTTCCATGCCGCATGACCAATTCATGGTAATACAGGAACTTTCGGGAGAGTGAATATGGTAAGACTTCACATGACATACTCATATACTTAATAATATACATATATAATGGTACTTGAGAAAAATTACTAAGGTTCAAGATAAACCTCAAATAATAATTCAACATTTCGTAAGTGTGTTTATAAAAAGTAAAGACTTCAAACTTTAATATAAATGAAGAGACTTTCTTATCAATCAACCATATTAAGTACTTTCAATAATGAAACTCATTCATAACTCATCAATCGTCTAACTAGACTCACCTTCAATTCCATGATATTGGCTAAGGAAAACTAGAGACGAGCTCATGCTAATCACAGTCCACTTCTGGTACACCTCAGATTCAGAATGATCCCAAGGATGGGTCCGGCTGATCCGCCCACTTTTCCTTGACCATCTGAATTTAAACCAAGTGACTGAGCGGCTACAAGGAGTGACGACTGAGCTAGCAAAACTCCACAACCAACAAGGTAGGACAAGGTTCAACAGAATGAACCAGTTTTATACTTCAAGCCTTACTTCACCTCTGACCCTATTACACCCACGGTTTACATGAAATCCTACAGTTCTCACCTTCTGATCTTTCTCTCAACAACTGATGACTGAAGGAACTGATGGAAGAAAATCACCTAGGGTACTTCTTTATTTTTTTCTCTGATTTTTCTCTTCTCCTTTCTCTCTTAATTTCTCTGAAATTTTCTCTGGTTCGTGCTTCTGTCTACAGAACGTGGAAATCAGGAGAAAGAGATTAAGCACTTCTGATGGTCTTTAGATGAGTGTTCAGCTGAAGGACCATTGAAGGGGCAGTGGAGACAGATGGAGAGATGCTTCACCACTTTCAGAACTAGCTGATGTCTTTTCCTTTACCTAAAGCAAGCTCCATCCACAACATGTACTTCTCACATGAGTACTTAAAAGCAAGGGAAGCAGGCAGCTTGTGACTTTCATGCACTAATTATTACAAAAGCAAAGCAAGCAGGCATATGACGGTTCAGAAATAATTTATGAGTTTTGTCGATATTTTCCGGACAGTGTTTGACAAACTATTTCCCGTCCATCAAATCACGTCATGCTTTCGACTAAGCTCGTCCATCTTGAATAGAAATCGACCAACATAATTAATACTCGATCAGAATTATCAATCGAAGGTCTTTCGAACACAAGACAGTCCTATCGAGCCATTACTTAATTGATTTGATTTTTATTTTTAATTTGGTCGAACCAACTCCAAACTGGCTGAGCGGGATTTTACTCGACCAAAACAATATTGGTTCGTGAGGGTCATTAAACTCCCAGTCAGCAAGCTGATGAAACTCAAGTCCCTACTGGGAAAAGAAGGAAGATTATGCTCCCTAAACATCTAAGGCGTGAGGCTACTAACAAGGAGATGGATGATCCACTAGAAGGGTGCTGAGGATCCCAGGAAAAAGTCTTTTGATGAGGCCTAGTACAGTTACAGACTCTGGATGTTGTTCAGAGAAAGTAGAGAGACATAAGAGGACATCAAGCGTATATTCCACCAACTCAGAGCCAAGATGAAGAAGGTCATAAAGTTGAAGAAGAAGAGTGATCCAGGAAATTTTTTGATTCCATGTACTGTTGCAGGTCACATTTATCCTAATGTTTGATGTGATACTGGTTCTTCAACGAGCATCATACCAAGAGCAATGGCTACGCATTTGAGTCTCAAGATCGAGCTTTCTTATGACATCTTCACTTTTGTTGATTTTTTCTAAGGTTAGTTCAGGAGGGATTCTCAAAAACGTGGAAGTAAAAATTGGAGATGATATTTTCGATGTTGACTTCCATGTGATGGATATTAAGATATAGTGGAACACATTGTTGCTGATTGGAGCGCTTTTATGGCTACCATAGGAACAGTCTGTTGATTCCATGTACTGTTGCAGGTGACAGTTATCCTAATGTTTTATGTGATATTGGTTCTTCAGTGAGCATCATGCCAAGAGCAATGGCTACGCATTTGGGTCTCAAGATCGAGCCTTCTTATGACATCTTCACTTTTTTTGATTGCTCTAAGGTTAGTTCAGGAGGGATTCTCAAGAACTTGGAAGTAAAAATTGGAGATGATATTTTCCATGTTGACTTCCATGTGATGGATATTAAGATAGAGTGGAACACATTGTTGCTGCTTGGGAGAGCTTGTATGGCTACCGTAGGAGCAGTCTGTGATATGCTGATGAACAAACTGTGTATGACATTTGTTGATAAGGATGTCTTCTTTGACCCAGTTAAAGGGTTTAGAGGAAGGGAGACTGTGACCTACATTGTGCTTAGTGATGATCCAAGATTCGTGACTGATATTGACTCCGATTCAATTTGAGGAATTTCATATGACGAAGAAGTGTCAATCAACACACAACCAGCATCGATCGACACCTCCAAGATTCCACAGTATAAGGAGGCTCTAACACGCGAATATGATATACCCAGGAGACTTCCACAAATATTCCTTGCACCTGAAGAACATGGAGGAATTATTGATGTGTCCAAGGCCGAAATGGCTGAGATTCTGAAAATGGCTGCAAGTGTAGAAACTAACATCTGGGGATATATGAAGATGCAAACCTCTTGCAGAGGAAAAACAACAACACAAAGAACTAGAGTGCCTCCGCTTATCATATTCCATCATCATGAAAAAGAAAGACAATATGGAGGTTATTATGGATCAGATTATTATAGGACAGGAAAAGATGGTGAATGATTTCTCTAGAAAGCTGGATGCAACTTACACTCAAATGAATAACAATATTTAATGGGTGAGTAACCGTGTGTAGATGCTGGAACTTCAATTGGACCAGATTAGTGCTACTCTAAGGAGGCGAGAACAAGAGGAGAAAAATCCATAAGAAGCTCTGTGGGCTGCTGGTTCGAAATGAGTTAAGAAGATGTTGAGACTTGTTTTCCAACAATTTCTCATTGCAAGACTAGTCCATAACTCGTAAACGTCAAACTTAAGACTATAAACAAGAGCTGGGTGGGAGGCAACCCACTCTTAGGTACTTTCACGTTTTTATCTTGAAAAAAAAAGATCTGAGGAAGACGAGTTGATATACCATCAGCTATCGACAACTGGCCAGTGTCAGTCGACACTACTTCACACGAGCATCGATTGGCACTTGACTATGTCGATCGACACTCAATCCAGACGACAAGTATTCTCGATTTTTCCTTTTAAATTTTTTTACAGCTTATTAATTTATTTTTTTGCCAATCTGAGATTGCAACACTGGGGCCAGAGTTGTTTAAGTCTTGGGGAAGTGTTTACTGACATTGTATTTTGTTTTCAGTGTCAGTAATTTGTTTTATTGAGTCAAAATGAGTCAGTTGGGGATGGTGAACTTTTTCTTTGATCCAACTTCATAACCACCCTCTAACACTGAGTTATTGCATGTAGGGTGTAATGGATGAAAACACCATAGGGGATCGACCTACCAGTAACATCGACACTTGCTGAGAATATCTGAAGGACCCAAAGCTGAGTTCAAACAGATTCTACATCAATCGGTTGTTTCAGGGCTTGGTATACACTGGGACGGATTCCTCCTGCACATTTATAATGTAAATTCTGTGTATTTCTAATTCCTCTCTCTTTCCCCTTCTGAGTAGAAAAGAAAAGATAGAAACATTTATTAAAGAAACGGATGAAGGTAAAAAATAATTGAACATGACTTAGTGGCTAAAACCTCTAAAGCTTGATTCATGGAAGTTTATCCAAAAATCTCAGTCAACTAAAAAAATAAAATGATAGCCTTCAAAGAAGGTATTCATTTTCTGAGTGGAGTGAGACGAAAGCAGGCAAAAAAACAATAGAAGACTACTTGTGTGTCCCAAAGTCTGAGGTAAGAATCCATGTGTCATTTGATTTCTACTCCCAAGATAAAGCCTACACATTTATCTTAGAAATGATGTTAGTAGAGGGGTATGTCAAATGATATATGGCGAGTTGTGGGCTGGATGGTCATATTAGTAAAGTTAAGGCTAAGTATATGGAAGTGCCATCCAAAGTTGGTACTGATTTGATGTGGCTTGCAAACCTCTTCTACAAATTTATTTTTATGTTTTGCTTGAGGGAAAACAAAGGATAAGTCTGATGGAGATGATATATCATGGTTTTCACCCGTTTTAGGCAATGGTATAAGTCCTTCATAGAGCCGTCTTTATATTATGTTTTGAGTCTGTTTTGAGGACTTTACAGGTCTAGGTACGTATTGGAGCATTTTAAAGATCTTAGAGCTACTTAGAAGAACAAGAGAAGAAACCCCTTAGCTGTGCAAGAAAATAGAAGACAGAGACAATATTTAGAGGGTGTATCAATCGATGCCTCCTTGATGTCGGTCGACACCAGTCCGATTTCACGCAGCCAACTCAACTTTCTTGAATTCCACTTTTTGCCTAGGATTTTTTCTATATGCAAGAAGACCCCTAGACGTGTTTTGACCTATTTATATATATATAGATATATTACAGTCAATGTTTAGGCTAAGCTTTTAGTATTCTTAGAGAGTTTTTGGAGAGAAGATAACAAGACTCTTTCAGATTTGATTTGGAACTCAAGTATTTCTACTCTATTATTTTATGAACTTTATTCAATTTATCTTTTTGTCTTGCTTGAATATGTCTGAAAAGTTTGCTTGCTAGGTTTAGGGAATTCTACAGTTTTGAAGAACTTCTGAAATATAGAATTTCTAGGGTAATCATATTGATTCCTTCACCAGGATTGTTCTTTCTTCTTGTTTCTAGAGTAGATAACTAGAAACATGGTCTGCAATAGTTAAGATCCTTGGGAGTGGGTTCGACACCTTAACTAATCCTGCTGAGCTAAATTGATAGACACAACGAGAGTTAGCCTAGGAAACTTAGTGAGCATATCGAGTTAGAGGATTAATGCTTGTCAAGAATCATTGGATCCACAACGAGATATGGCGCCTGATAGGTTTAGCCATCTGATAGTAGTCGCATGCGACAGTTGGATTAGTTACTATAGAATTTGTGTTCTAGGATATATCTTAATAAAACCCTAAGCAACTACAGATTTGAGTTTTGATAACATGTTTGAATTCTCTAGGCCAAGCGCCCTTTATATCTGTCTACAAACCCCCATTTATTGCTTTATTTAATGTCTTATTATATTTTTCTAGCTTAATCAATAAACCTAATGTCTTTTGTGTGATCTACGCTGCATGTGGTTTCGATCCATAAGTGTTACAATCGATCTTTTATTTGAGAATGTTTTTCTAGGGTAATTTGAGCATATCACTATCCAAACAGAATTGTCTCCCACTGATAGATATAATTAGAATAGGTTGCTGGCAAGCTCGTATGCTATCAAGGGCGGGCCATCTTCAGTTAATAAACTATGTTATCTTAAGTCTGGTGAACTTTGGATTTCAGTGTTTCCACTACCTTGTAAATGCATTCAAGAAATGGAGAGCTTGTGCTCAGTACTTATGTGGTCTGAACCTGACCTGAATCAGAAGAAAGCAAAGGTCTTATGGGAAAGAGTATGTTGCCAATAAATGAAGGAGGATTGAGAGTTCGAACAATATAGGATGCAAACAATATATGTGTCATTAAGTTGTTATGGAGGATAATATAATCACCATCATCCGGATGGGTAAATTAAACTCATGAATATATTCTTAGGAAGATATGTCGCTGGTCCATTAGGAAGAGAAGTCTCTGAATCAGAATAACATTTTCTTCATGGATATGGAGAAAACTCTTGAATTATAGAGACAAGGCAAAGTTGATGTAGAAGCTGATGATCAGAAACAGAAAGAACAAGTCATTTGGCATGATATATGGGCAAACGAAGGATGCATGATCGACATAACGTGGGATAGAAGTTTTATTGATCTGAGTATTTCTGCAACGGCGACAATGGCATATGCAGTGAAGAGTAGAAGGAGAAGAAACTATTGTGTCCACAAGTTACAGGATATTGAAGCTAATAACATTGGTTTACCGCTGACGAGCAACGAGGATAGCGAAGACAACGTGCTGTGGAGACATACTGAAGATAAGTAAAAAGCGTCTTTCGACACGAAGAAGACATTAGCGCAACTACGAGGTAACAAAGAAAAGGTGACTTGGCATTAAGGGCTATGGTTCAAGCACTCTAGCCCTAAATTTACTTTCACGGTCTAGAAATCGGCTCTCAATCGTCACTCCACATGGTTGTTATGTTATTAAGGGATGCAAGAGAAAGCTCCAACTGCCAGTACAAGAAAACATATGATTACTGACTATGTTTTGCGACTACATGTGCAATCGCAAACTTTTGCGACTAATTACTGACTCTTTTGCGACTTATTTGTGACAAAGAAAAAATCATTGCAAACCAGTCGCAAATTTGTAACCAAGTTTATAATGGAAAATTTGTTACGACTACTTGTTGTCGGTAAAACGTAGTCACATATTAGTCACAAACTTTTCAAATCATTCGGTGGGTCCTAATAAATCAGTCACCATTTAGTCAGTAAAAACGAGACAAAACGGGTGTTTTTAAACCCTAGACTCTAAATAAAACTCTTGAAACTTTAACCTTTTCATACTATGACTTCAAAACTTAAACTTAAACTAAATATTTAAATGTTGACAAAAAATTAAATATTTTTTTTTATCAAAATCTATCACTTTCAAAACACAAACTTTGAATTTTCAATCAAACTTTGTTCCCTAAACAGACATTTAAACCTTGAACTTTAAATACAAACTTGAAAATTCTATTTTTTTCTTGTTTTTTACTTTAAATCTTGAATTTAGCCGTGGTAGATCCTATATAATACATTTTTCCTCTAAACCATAGTCTCATAATTTAAATATAAACTCCAAACCATATTCGTTAAACCTTATCTCAAACCATATACTAATTCCAAATGTTAAACCTAAAACTAAAACCATTACTTCTACAATATATATATATCGCAAACTACATACTAAACTTCGAGTTTTAAACTATACATTTTATAAATAAAATTAACCACTGAATAATTAGAAACAAAAAGACACAAAACAAAAAATACAAGTACTCAAAACCTCAAACCCCAAACCACGTATCAAATCAATATTCAAAATAAATTACTATAATATATATTTGACCCTATACTCTTGGATTATACATATATTTTCAGAGGCATATATGCTCACTTAGATTTTTATATTTTTGTTTTTGACCCTATACTCTTGGATTATACATATATTTTCTCTAATTTAAATCCTGACGTTTTGATAGTTCATTCTAGACCTCCACACAATTGCAAAAATGATCCCTGAACTTCATATTTCTTTTATTTTGACCCAAGACTAAGTTGTAGAACTGACCTTGTGTTTTCGGCTCAAATTTTCAAGTTTTATCTGGATTAACTTTTCATATCCAGTTAGTACTCACGTACATATTACTTTATCTCTTATAAGAAATGAACTCGAAAACATGATTTTAATCCGGTTACAATACACATTCATATTACTGATACAAAAACAATTATCCGGCTATTATTGTCATAATCTAAATTATCTATTTATTGTTGCGGTCAAAATCGTTCACGACGAAATCAACGGCTCAAGTCTCCGAAAAATGTTTCTTCCGAGGTTTTGGCTCAGGAAAGTTTCAAAGAACAATCAAGTCGCAAGGAAAAAGTCATCATACGGCGAGTCCCACACGCAATGTACGGGTCGCCACATGACAATCCCCAAACCAAATGTATGGGTCGCCATATGGCGACCCACTCTCACAAAACACATGTCGCCATATAGTGATCTGCACCTAGTAAGCAAGGGTCGCCATCTGGTGACCTGCATTCTAGAAGCACGGGTCGCCATATGGCAACCTGCACCCTGCAAGCACGTACGGGTCGCCTTATGGTGACTTGCACCCTGCAAGCACGGGTCGCCATATGGCGACCTGCACCCTGCAAGCATGGGTCAACATATGGCGACCTCCACCCTGCAAGCACGGGTCGCCATATGGCGACCTGCACCCAGCAAGCACGGGTCGCCATATGGCAACCTTCACCACCAAAGCAAAAAGTCGCCATAAGGCGACCTGCACTTGCAAAGCATGGGTCGCCATACGGTGACCTGCACACATAAGGCACGGGTCTCCATATGGTGACCTGCCCATCAAGGTTATGGGTCGCTATATGGCGACCTGAACCCGTACGAGCCGGGTTGCCATATGGCGACTTAGGCTCCCTGAATTCCGGGTCACCAATTGGCAAACTTAGTTCTCTTAATCAGTATCAAAATACTCTAGTACCGCTCT